>CAJDSM010028574.1:4152-16104 GCA_903981925.1 Ostrea lurida
ATGCAATTTTCAGAATTAAATTATAAGGAATAGCTAATTTTGACCTAAGCTATAGGATATAATCTAACTTGGTGCAGTTTACGCTTATATATCCGCTCCGCGGATTATAAAGCGTAACTGCACCAAGTTAGATTATATGGTACAACCTAGGTCAAAATTAGCTTCATTCCTTCAATATTGCAGTCTTCATCTGTACAATCGTATCACTTGTACAATCGGCATTCATGTTCTGGGTTACTAGGCGGGGTCTGTCAATTGCAGTAATTAGTGTTTAGAAATGGTAAACCAAGTGTTTCGCCCCCTGGGCCCTAACCCCATACATCTAGCCTTTTAATTGGTCCCCTCTTTCAAAGGACCCCCCCCCCCCCTTTTTTCGACAAATCCTGGATCTGCCACTGGTTAAAGAGCAGAAATATGGGTTTCCGTATAGGAAAAGGATGCTCACACTTACGTCAAACTTTATAAGGCCGTAGGAACTTTTATAGCCGATCAATTAGAAATTGTCACAATTGGTAGGTGCCAAGAGGGGAAAAAACCCAAGAAAATTCAATCTAAAATTCATTAAAATTGCAACATGTTCAACCGTCCATTAGAAAAATTTCCGGGAGAACCCCAGACCCTATCGTGATTCGAAAGATACCCTACCCATTTACCATAACCTGAACTGACCATTCATGATTGGCATTAAAAGTATAAATATATGTTGCAACACATCCGAGGGGATCCGGATTTGAATACAGGTCGTAACTAAGAGGCGACTGAATGGGGCAGTCCGTCAGAGAGACCGGAAACACCCAAGTTTCAAGTTTCTTTATTCACTCACACCAATACTAATTGGTACAATAAATATAATACTACATGTATATTACAATGGAAAAAAATACATATGTACATTTGTATATATAAAACAATAGCGACATATACATAGTCATTTTCAGGAAAAGACAGCAAAAAAGATGTAGATTAGGCAGATGTGACACGATAAAGATCCTTCCCTGCTAAAACTCAAAGACCCTGGATGTCGAGCAAAGGTCTAAATTTTGCAGCCCTTCACCGGCAATGGTGACGTCTCTATATGAGTGAACTATTCTCGAGTGGGACGTATTTCAATGGTATCCAGCGTTGGGTGATAAAATTCAACTACATCTACCAAGGAATTATCGCCGTAAATACAAAATGATGACCTTGGGTAACTAAGAAGTAAAGGTCAACATTTAGAGCTCTTCCACCAGAACCGAATCACAATAACCTTGAACTTCATAAAATGACCTTGACAAATTAGTGCACACTATTTACGCTAACCTTGAATTTGTCAAATGACCTTGACGAGTTGACAACTAACCACACAACGGTCACACTGTAAGTGTTGAAATATATTGTCATACAGAGAATATTAGTACTGCGCACTCGATATTTCTTCAAAACGAAGTGAGGGCTGGCAGGCAACTCTGAAAAAAAAAACCCAGAGCATTTTACCTCGAAGCAAACTCCCGGCTGTTGCTCCTAGAGCTACGTGGCAATTTCAGAACAGGAAATCGTTTATTCTGGTCCATGTCCTTACAGCTAGCTGTTTGTCCACGATGATGAGAGTTGGGACTACATATGAATTTGAGTCAAACTTAATTCCTGAGTACACGAAAGATCAATGTCTTCCAACACAGTATCATTGCAGTATATCCTGGAAACATCTTGTTTCAATGTGTTATTTTTACCCGTGGTGGGGGTCTGGGTTAGAATAGGTCCCCCAGCTCGTAAGAGGCGCGATGAATGGGGGGGGTCATTTGAATGAGACCGAAAAACGAGGCCCCGTGTCACAGCAGTGTGGCACGAAAAAGATCCCTCCTGCTCAAAGGCCCTGAGTACCTTGAGCACAGATAAATTTGCAGCCCTTCACCGGCAATAGTGACGTCTCCATATCCATATGAGTGAAATATTCTCGAGTGGGACGTAAAACAAGAAATAATCAATCAAAATTAAATTTTTAAACCTACCAAATATAAATCGGCGAAGTAAACAATGTGTTAAACGTAATCATAGTCCCAAAACATATACAATATCGAGTGTTGGGCAACACGGACCTCCGACAAAAGCGAAGGCAGGATCAGGTAAGCACCCTCTGCTGACCGCCGGTCACACCCGACGTGAGCCCGTTGTCGAAATAAAGTAACGGGGTTTATAGGGCCTGTAAGCTCGCAAACGAATGACGCGGAGATTTAGTACTTCCGGTTGACATGAATAGTTTTACGTTGGCATGAAATCATGATCTTGCAGTTTTTTATCGTATGCAACAAATGAGAGTATGGGGAAAGTTGTGAGGTCATTATAAATGTGTTAAATTCCGATATCAATTTGATTACCATTAAAGTGGAGATTGTTTAACATGCCGATTTACATAAAGTATGTACATGTATAGACATTGAAGTAGTTTTATATAGATTTACGTTTATTCATTAATATGTTGACGGTGCTACGTTGGTGCGAGCGAAGACCCTAGGGTAGCGTAATCTATTCGGGTAATTTCAAAGAAGATGTTGTATTCCAATATTTTTATTTCACCGTTTGTATCAGACAATTTTCCGAAAATAAAAACATATCCCCATTAGTTAATGCAAATGCAACTTTTCTTTAACATGTTCTGATTTTGATTTGTTATCACAAAATCTATCGACGAGAAGACGCCCCGGAAAATTACGAACGAAATTTCAAACGTAATTAGAGGACAACAATATAATTTAATCTAAGTATTCATTGCCGTTTTGTTAACAAAATAATCATACAATTGCAGAAAATGAGATAATATTTATTAAAAATTATGTAATTGTGTCCGTTTAACAACAAAAACATTTTTTTAAAAAATCAAAATTCAATTAATTACAAAGAGAATTGTCATTATGTAGTGGTCGGAGAAATATTTCATTTTCTTGTAAACGAGTATATTTTGGCATTACTCGCGCTTGTTGGATTTAGGTTTACTGTTAATACAGTTGTCACCAACTTCCGTATTACAATACATTATATTAATTATACTGAATTTTTAAGCAAGAAAAACAAAATTGAAGGCGAAACGAGTAATCGTGTTGTAGCTGGTGCTCTTCAGACTGTTGCTTATAGAGAGAAAATCGCACTGCACCCATAGAAGGACTACACAGAGAAAGAAATCCAAAATGATCATTTCGTAATGCTTAAATGTTACAATTAAGAATAAATAAAACCTTGTACGGTAGCTAATTTTTTTTCATAGTATTAAATTACAAATCATGCTTTGTTTTCTTCAAAATAAGCAATTTATCAAACAACAGAAAAACGTAGTAAAGTATGAGAAAGACATCTTGGAATTAAAAAACATTTGTGTACTTTCCAAAACCTTATTCATTTTATTTACGGAATTTAATGATTATACCGCAGTGAATCCGACATTTTGCGGACGAATTTGGTCTGTAGATATTTTAGGTGCAAAAGTCGCGTGAAGACTCACATTTTTTAGCTGACAGAGAGCAACACTCGGCCAACCATCGAATATTGTTTACTCTATGATGTAGGTTCCGTCAGCCGAGGTTGTCCGAATAAGAGCAAACCACGGCTTAAAAAAATTAATGCCTATATAATTAGAGCGAGCTCGACGCGTCGCTTCGGCTCGCTAATATTTTCCATAAAGTTTAAACATTATGTTCAAACCATTTCGAGCAGTCAACTGAAATGAACTTGTATTAAACTCATATGTTTTACGATCCTGATATTACTAAACATTTCACGGAGGGGGGGGGCTGTATTCAAGGGTCCTAGAAATTTGACCTGTCATTACGTCATAGTGGGTAAAATTATCTTCTAATAAAATTTGTAGTCATGAAGTATTATGAATTTTCCCATGATAATTGATATAACTTGCAACCGGGATGTATGCATATTGCACTTAATTATGTCGTGGCAACCAACTAAAATATATGATGGGCAGAATTAAAACAATTATGAATGGATATGGTTTTTAAAATATTGAATTTAGAACGGGAGGAGGGGGGTACTTTGAAAATCCCAGCGGGACGTCAGTACCCAAAAGTGTAAGGTTGTAGACCACCCCCCCCCTTTCGGGATTCCTATAGACACTCTCGAATCCGATAGGGCCGATGCTATATACGAAATATAAACAGTCAGAAATTAGAATAAACAGCACAGCTGAAGTATGGGCCAGGGCGTGACAAATACATTTTTGAGGCACCTGCCCCGGAATGGGCTGGTCAAAACTTACTTGCCTCTACCTTTTAAATCTGCTTCCCTACGAAATTAAATCAAATTACGAAGTACTGAAAAGCGCTAAGCTAGCTAGTTAATAGTTGGTTGGTTTTTGTTGTATACGTTTAGGCTCTCTTGAGAATATTAACACTCATATGAGGGGTCCCATTGTCATTAGCGGCCAAATTAGTGTCTTTGCTCGAGCTTATGAGCAGGAGGGATATTAATCATGTCACCCTGTTGTAACCCGGCTCGTTTTTTGCGTTCTCATTCCTTATGCTCTTCGCGACAAAAGCAATGGGGTATGAGGAGTTTTCTAAACGGTTCCACTTGGTTAGAGCTGATTCGTATTTTTGTCATATGTTATGATTACGTAACACAACACAGAAAAATGTGCATGCTATACAGTTTTCTTTGAGGAATAACAATTATGATGAGAGAAATGTCCTAAACATGTTCGTCACGATGAGATATACTAAATGTTATGCTGTTGGTAACAATCGTCCCATGATAGTTTTTGTCACATCTGGGAACTATAACTGACCTTGTATCATAAATTGTAGAAAGTGAAAAAGAACATCCTTTTTAAAATTTAGATATCATACGTCAAAGGTTAAAAATTTAGTATGAAAGGAAAATAAAAGACAGTGACGAGCTCATTGGTCAAACAGATAACGAAAGTTGGCAACACGACGCCTTGATATCCAGATGTATCAGATACTAGAGAAGTAAGCATACTTTTAACTTGACAAATCTGCCGTACCAATTGTTTTGGTCATGCAAATGGAGTAATCCGTAGTCGAAATCGGATGTATAAGAACGGCTTGACATTCCTAACGAAATTACGTTAACGCCTTGCCTAATGGCAGGTGTAACTGTTGAATGAGGCTTTTGTATAACAACCTAAATTTGCAAAATGCTGATTAACTGAATCACTTGTTAAACCCTTGCAACAACAACTGTTTGTAGTACCTGCCAACACAGGAGAGTGAGGACAGCTCTTGCATATGAAAAGTTGAGGTGACATACACATCATATGCAAATAAATAATGGATTGTTTCATAAGTATCATAAGTATGGGTAGCTACGTGGGAAGATGAAATCATCCTGTTTTGTAATCAGTTTGAGTTGCTACTTCGCCATTGTATCAAAGTATCAATATAGCATTCAAAAAATTTAGTGTAATGGTCAACACAAAACTCTAATTACATATATAATGTGCCTACACGTAGCAGGAACCATCTTGACTAGTGACCTTTTTCAAAAAAAATAGTTGTCAAAGATAAACATTTTGTGTCGCCTCTATATCAATTGATGCATATGCCCTTGAGTAGAGTGCAATATATACTTTCTACCTTATTAGATACTGTTTTTCATTTTCAATCTAAATGCAATTTGTTTGTGAAAGGATAATTTGATCACACCGGGGTCCAAAGATCATAAAAATTTACAATTTTGGCTAAAGGTCGTCAAATCCTTATCAGACTGTGCATTTGGATTTTCTTACAGATGTTATGATGCCAAATGTTCCAACAAGCAGGCAAGTAATATGGATAGGTATTGAGAGAAAATTTTTGATTTTTAATAATTATATGTACTAGTAAATCAACTACAATTAAATTGTGGTAAACGTAAACCAATTCCAGGCTTAATCAACAAATTTGTATCATTGTTCTTTGAAGTAACATGATATCTCACAATAATAATAACGATGATGCACTACGGTATTTGAATCTTCTAAATGTTTGTTTCAAATTCATTAGAGAGAGAGAGAGAGGGGGGAGTAAAAGTCTTAAAATATATTTAGTAGTACCTCTATCACTAAAAGCATATTTGTCAGAAATGGGCTCCATTTCTGAATTCAAATCATTAAAATGATAAGAGAGTAACATTTTTCACGTCGAGATTATTTTCAGGGAAGTCATTAATTGTGTTCTGAAAAAAAAAATGACACTAACGGAAATAAATGTTTTTCACTAAATGAATATAAAACTGTTTTATTCATAATGGAGTTTTTTTTTATTTTTTTATTTTTCAACAACTTTCTGTTCATTAATTTTAACAAACACTCACAAAAGAAATATAGAAGTCCAGAAATGTTTGATTTTTTAGAGAGAGAGAGAGAGAGATGAGAGAAGAGAGAGATGAAAAAATTTGGTTCATCTGTTCCACAGGATTAATTTTTCGCATCGCCATTTTTTGTAATGAAATGAATTTTTGTGTTATCATAATTATTAAAAAAAAAAGATTTTGCAAAACACTCATAACTCAAATATTTCTCGTAAACCTAGCTGTGTAAATATATATTTTAACCAAAGAATGAGGTATTTTATACCTTATTTTCTCTCAAGGATGCCTAATTATAAAATATTTTTTTGTAAAAATGAATTGCCAGTTTGTTCTTGTTTTTACAGAAACTTCAAATTCATCTAGAAAGGGATTGAACATAATTGCATTCCCAAAGTATTGTGTTTATTGTTTTCCTCTTACTGTGACAAAAAAACATTTTGAGGCACCTTTTGATTGAATAAAAATGAGTTAGTGGTAAATAGAGTTTTAAGTATCAGTATCATGCACAATCAATATCAATACCGAACATATGTGTGGTATACACTAATGTTATTTAATATATATAGAAATTTATTAGATGCCAATTCTAATAATGCTTGATTTTATTCGATCACCCAATGCATTTTTAAAAATACAATGTATTTAATGTTATTACTCAGTATACAAGGAGGGGCGTGTAAGGTTTTTAGAACTTGCGCCGATCCAGTTGTTATTTATTAAATGCCTTTGGGTAATCTTTTATTTTTGTTGTCATTTCTGTATGAATTAACTTATTAAACAAACAAAAAAAAGTTGGGTATGTTATATTATTATAAAAAGAATCAAATGAAACCTCAAGCGTTTTAGGAAACTACTACTTAGCATGCAGAATTAACAAGGAATGCATGTTACCCGTAAACTGACCTGACAAAATTGTGAAACGACACTTATTCGAAATCTGAAATGCATGTAGTGTGTCTTTATTGAAATACACAATTTAACTCAATTACTATTGTCAAGCAAAACATTGTAGATGTGTTGTAAGTTTATAAACAAATACTGATTGAAGCTACAGATGTTTACCAATACTTGAACTCGTCCAGATAAAGTTGCAAACCATTCAAATATTAAATTTTTTTTAGCGTGTAATGTTGTAACATGTTTTGTTTTTTTATAAATTAAGAAAAGTTAATGCATACATAGTTAACAACGTCCATTAGAGAAATGAACTATTATTGTATTGAAAGAATTGAACATGCAGTGTATCCCGACCCTCCTACAATTGAAACGCCAATATTTGACCTCAAAGGACTTCTCAATCGTTACGTAATTCGGCGACCTATTTCTCTGGAACGTGTTCATTAATACAACAAGGCCTGGTACCTAGCCTTCCCACAATGCTCTGCACGTATAGTGATCGTTTCAGACATGTGGGAAGCCATGGTACCATGTTAGATTGGTTCACTCGCTATAAGGTCATAAAAATAAAGTGTTAATTGTATAAAATATTTATATATAAGTACGGTAAAACTTCTATTTTAGAGAAATAGGGGGTGATCCACTTAACATATTTTTTACGCGTGCATCGAATGTGCCTCACTTTGCACTGTCATTCACTTTGATTGATAGTCTGTTCCCGTCCCATACTATATGCTCTGCGTCCAAGGGTCAGGGGACATGCTCAGTTCGTTGACTACTATGTTTGACACAGATGGGATAAAAAAGGTTTCCTGTTTCTGTCGCGCTGACAATAAGCGCTGGGCATAGCTAGCGCTTACAAAGGTACAGTTGTATACTATGTTTTTTGTTTGGTTTAAACATCACTTTCCCAACGGCAAGTTCATAATTTAATTTTTACTTTGCCGATCGGAAAAAGACTCCACCACGGGCTCGGCAATGGATTTTGTCATCCCTGTATGGATACTACAGTAAGGCAGAACAGCCTTCTTTTCATCAACAACAAAACTTTTAACTAATCATGACCTTGACATAACTTTACACCAAAAGGTAATTAGTAACGGCCCGGCGAATCGTACACACAGAGAAAGCAGATTCAAACGGGAAGTAAAACATCTTTTTTTATCAAATGAAGCTACAATATGAAAAAAAATACATTCGCGGGAAGGCCACAATAAGTTTTCGATCGTGATCGTTATCGATAATACTTATTTTAGCTCCGTTTTTGAGATCATTCAAGAGAAAGTACAAGGTTGATAAAATAATGTATCGAAGAATTTCACAAAGATTAAAAAAAAATACAGGCAACATACTCTTCATAAACATGAACTTATTTCATAAACACATTGGAATTTTTTTTTTTTTTTTTTTTTTTTGGTTGTTCAAACAAACAGTTTTACAATAATGTCTTTGAAGTCATTTTCGAAAGTAACACCGCCACCATGGACAGTGACACGATCAATAATTTCTTACATAGACGTTTATCCAATCAATCGTACATTTTTTTAGAACGAAGACAGTAAACCTCAGATATTAGATGACAGCGGCGGTTATCTGAACATAAATTTATAAATGGAATGAAAAATCGCAATGAGAAAACAGTAAAATGTCCAGCATCTCTTGAAATATTAATTACCCCCCCCCCTTCTGATTTCTTTTCTATTTTGTTTGTTTGTTGTGATATTTTTCCGAAATATGTAGATTCTTAGTGTAGCCTTCAATGTTGATTTATGTTCATTGGTTAGATTGGTTTTAAATTGTTTATCATAAATAATAATTGCACTGTTGATTGTTTTAAGTTTTATTTAATAAAAGTATTATAAATATTCATACATGTGATTTTAATTTCTTTCGGGAGTAAAATATGAAACACATTACACATTTAATAACTGTGCATTATTATCTGTAGTTGAGTCTTTCATGGTCTGGAAAATTTTGGGCAGCCTCTTTTTCAGACAATCAAATCTTCTGATGTCGAGTGATTTACATACATGACCAATTCTGACCAAACTATCGAGAGAGCACTGAAAACCCAAGACTGTCAGCCAAATCCTATAATTTATTCAATGAAAAATTATAACAAAACATATTTATTAAAATATGTACACATGTATTTTTTAAATACACAAAACACGTAGATCAAAAAACTAAAGTTCGATATTACGGTTCCTTTGTATTTAAGAAATACAGTGGAAACATTCCCATGATTAATCATAGTGTTTAGTACCCGCCCCCTTTTTTTTCCTTACTGAACTAGTAACCACATTTACACCACAACCCCTCCAGCTGAATTTTTCCTAATACTACTAATTCCACAGATATTCGATTATTTTCACTTGCCATTGTTTAAACTAAATTGGTTCTAATTGTTCATAATTTACTATACCCCCCCCCCACTCCACGTTTACTAATCGCATAAATAATCTCAACGTTTCAGTCTGGTTGCAAGTCTAATTATTATAATATCAGTCCAGGTGGGTTTTAATTGAATATTTGCTGTTATTACACTTTTAGCTATATTGGGCCAAAACTTGTGGCATGCACAGTATCATGTATGTTTTCCATGTCACGGAAACGCTTATACGGAATGACAAGAAACGAGACTTACAGCCCCTATCTGGGGAATAATATATGCATCCCTCATTCACATTTATGCAATGACAAATTCCATCAAATGCAAAAATTAACACTGGCATCTTTCCAAATATTGAAAATTCTAGTTTTAAGAACTTGTGCCCAATCCTTTTGTCTGTAGCATTTTGACAATAAAATATATACTTCCAACCATGCCACGTTCAACTGGACAACAAACCATTTCGTTGCGTGTATTAAGCGTGTAGAATTACATGGGGAGGGGGGTCCTGATTTGACAAATGGGATTGGTTACACTATGAGAAAGACTCTGATAAGGCGTATTGTTTTCATGTGTATCAAGCCTACAAACAGAAAACCATATCAGGTCAGCTGTTTGAGAAAACGTTATCCTCTGAGTTTAGCAACTGGAAAAAGGCAACCATAAAGTTTGCTGACAATGAATAAAGCAAATTGCATAAAGATGCAAAAGAAAGGTCCTTCGAGTTGACGCTAAAGAACCCTCACTGCTAAAAGCCATAAGTGCTAAGTATAGGTCTAAATTTGCAGCCCTTCACCGGCAATGGTGTCGTCTCGATGAGTGAATGTTCTCAACGGGACGAAAAACAAACAATCAATCGATCAAACTTCTCATGAAAGCATTAGACATCACAAAAGATTTTGCTACGGATTACTCTATATACCCGATCAGGATAAGGCGGATGTGACCGATCAACAAGGGAAACTTACTCCTCCTAGTACTTGATCCCAACTCTCCAGGGGTCCGTGTTTGCCCAAATCTCTTTAGGTATTTTACACGTATTTGGGACTTACGAGATTGATCGTTGTTCGTTATATTTGCCTTTTCATAAGAACTTATTGATTCGCATCTCTTTGTACAAACCTGGGCTGCGTTCAAGATCGTAGCGGGTAGTCATGCAGCTAGTCTAGATGAACACACTTTATGAATCCCCTGCACTACGTAGTCGCCACAATCTTGGAGGGCTTCAAGATCTTAAACGCAGCCCTGAAATGTGGTGTGTGTGTCTCGGTTGGTTCGGCTGGCGGAGGGTTGATGTTGCAGGGTTAAACGAATCTCGTGTTATAAAGTCATATCACTAAGTCATATGGTGACTGATTTGTTTCATTACCTTTGTTAGACTGTCTTTCTGACGAGGGTACACCCGTTTACTTTGTTCGACTACGGTGACCGGTCAGCAGTGGATGCTTATTTCTCCATGGCACCTGATCCTGCCTTCGCTTTTGTCGAAGGTCCGTGTTGCCCTACACTCGATTTTGTATGTGTTTTTTGGGACTATGATTACGTTTAATACTTTGTTACTTCGCCATTTTATATTCCAGAAAAAATGTAATATCTATGGGAATGGTGAAATATCTCATAGGTCTGTTAGTTGGTGGGTTGGTAAATCTAAAACAGGTTACGAACACCTCAAAGATGCTGCTCGCTAAGGTCGCCCTGCAACAGTTAAACCAATAATAACATCGTAAAACTCCACCAAATCTTACAGAAAAACGCAATATATACCATGAGGCATTTGGCTCGGATAACAAACTTGTTAGCAAGTGTTCAAAGCACATGTATTTAAAAAAAAATCTAAAGCTTAGAAAGATAAACGCTATAGGTGGATACCTCATTTGCTTAGCGATGAACAAAAGAGAATCCGTGTTGAAAATGCAAAGAGATCATTAGAATTGTATCCAAAATTTACCACAAAGACTTTTGATAATTTAGTTACTGGTGACGACACCTGGGTATACTATTTTGAGCCAAGACGTAAGAGTTCTAACAGAATCTGAGCATCAGAAAATGCAAAACGCCCTGGTATTGCTAAAAAATTACGAACCGTTATCTTCTTTGACAGTAAAGGCCCTGACATACAAATTCCTGTGTCAAAGCGCATTTTAACAGTCACAGGTAACTCCCATAAAAAAACCTGAAGAAATACTGCGAAAGTCGTCGCCCCAAAACGGGTATGAAGTATCTCCGACTTCTGCACGACAATGCGCCTGCACACAAAGCACGCATTGTGACCGAGTATTTGGAGGCAGAAAAAGTTATTGTTCTATCAACCCCCCGTTTTCTCTAGATTTAGTCGCGTACGACTTCTTTCTGTTCCCCAAACTTAA
>CAJDSM010028576.1:0-24183 GCA_903981925.1 Ostrea lurida
CCCTCATGTCCGTTAACTCGGGAATAATGTCAAGCGACCTTATACTGTTTTTCTTATTATTTTTCCATCAAAATCGCTTTAAAAATTGGATACTTGATGTATATTGGCTAACAGAATAGTGAGGACACAAAAGATGTGGCAAGAAGTTTTCTGGGGCGCAGAGATTTGTAGCTATCAAATATTCATGTACATGTATTGACGTATTTTGGGCAGCTGCAATATTTGCATCCTGTTGTTTGGGAAAATCAACAGCTTTTAATATGGCAAGCATTTTAAAATCATCTTGCACAAAAATGGGTGGCAAATGATCAAGAGACTTTTGCCGGAAATTGCCGTGTTTGTTTCACACGACGAGTATCACGCGCTTAGACAAGCTTTTGTAACAGTAGAAACACGATTTGTCAACACAGCGTACCAACATTTCTCTTCATAGAAAGGATGTATCGAGTTCTGGTTGTATTGCAAGTAATTCACGTGGGATAATTCTTGAACGCGCACTTACTGAACAGCTTGAGTAATTTGATCAAACGTAATTATCACCAAAATGCATGTACAGTGATAAAGTTCCATGTTCCGTCCCGAATATCAAAAAGCCATTGATAGATCTTATTTACGGCCAAAAATTTCCGAGGCTCTTTAAAAGTACAATTTATGAAAATTAAAACAGTTACTTTAAATGCGCAGTAATGTAGATCTGAACAATTTGAGATATAGGGGAATGTAGATTACACATATAAAATAATCTAATGGAAATCGTTTCTTTTACACGAACCATAAAATGTATATACCTCGTACATAGCTAATGTTTCTTATCAGATATCTTATCCTACTGACCAATTCTTTGATATCATTCTATTTTAAATTTCAACGTGATCACCTAGCGCCGATTCTCATTGGTTAAACACCTTTTTTAAATTGGGGTGATTTTTCAATCACGTATCTGAACAACAAGTAATGTCTAAATGAACATTATTTTGTTGTTGTAATATGAAATTAAATGATAAGAAAAATAAAATCTGTATATTTTTTTCGGTGATATGCAGGTTATGCACCGATATTTTTAGACGGGTAAAACTTTTCATGCAATGCCGCTTTCGCGCATTGATGAGTTTTCCGTCTAATTCGGTGATACCTTGCACACCCGCAAAAAAATATAAGATTCATTTCTATTTCAAAAAAAATATATATATACTAAAATATCATTCCAAATTTGAAAATAGCCATTAAAAATCGAAAACCTTTTCTAAGAACCGTAAGTATTTCAAATCAATTGCATGGCCTATCTTTTACTATCCTTAGTCATGGAATAGAGGCCGATTTGAGAGCCAACGGAACTAAATTGGCATACCTTTTAAAAACGTATTATTTACCATTCAATGGATTCTTCACTTTATTTTTGAAATTTTACATTGCGTTCGTCATTCAATAAATACAATTTTTATATCATGATGTTTTATATACAAAGCTTATTTTCATTGTAATATAGCAACATTAATACCATTGTAAATTTACAAAATGCTAGCTGCATTTCACAATCATAATTAGACTCGGGCTCAATTTGAAGCGGGCTCGAGATTCCCTTTTAATTTTAACCAAAAGCAAAGTTCGCCTGTCTGCGTAATGCATTACCAAATATGGATTGCCATTCAACGTCAAAAGGTTGATTGGCTGTTCCATTTAAAAGAACGAAATAGTCAACATTTTGATATTTTAGCTCTTAAAAATAATAATTGCCGAAGTAAGAATGTGTTAAACCGTAATCATAGTCCAAACAACATTATACAAATCGAGTGTATAGGAAGGAGTAAGTAAGCATTTTTGCTGCCCGGTCCAACGCCCGCAGTGAGCCCGTAGTCGAAACAGAAGTAACGGGGTTACCCCGTCCGTAAATATAAGTAGGCGAAAATGACAGTCCTAAAAAGGGTAATGAAACAATCAGTCACATGACTTGGTGATAATTTGTAAATCGAAACAAGGTCAATTATAGCGACTGTAGAAATTTGCGAATGATGACTTTAAACGAGATCGTTATAACCCTGCAACATCAAACTTTTTTTGTTAGTTGTTGGCCTCGTTTAAAAAAAGGTCCTCATAACGCATGACATGCCTTGCGTATCGATCAACCTGAGAGACATACACACAATAAGCAGGTGATAGTGGTACATTACTACATAGAAATGAAATTGGACAATTGCAAAGTTAGTCAATCACGTTTATCATATAAATGTAGTTGTTCAAGGTCCTGCGCATTAGAGTGCAATATTAAAAGTAAAATATCCAAATATGGAGTAAACACATCTGTCAGATTCTTTGGTGTCCCTTATTTTGAGTTCGTCGGGATATATCAAATGGACATAATCTGTGAAAATTATGATTGTTAATTGATAAGAACATCATCTATATACTAGTATGGTGAGGTTGAAGGGACACGGCAAGGTTTTTTTTTTCCCGTACAGTTCCTGCTTCGTATGAATATAAAATAAGTCCTGCCATAGGGGGCACCAATTAGGTGCCATAGGAAATACCAACGAGATTGTTGGATAGACTGGTCTCCAAAAGACTACATAAATATTATCTATTAGAAACCAAGCATGCTATTAATATCTACTTCAGAGTACTTGTGTGGGCAATCAAAGTGTTTCTACAAAATATGTGTCTTGTTTCCCAACGACAGAAACTTGTATTTTCGGATGCCAATTTTGTTCAAAAAGCAAATTATCAATTAATCTGAAAAAAGCCTAGAATTTTAATTTATCGTGAGGAATTGTTTGTGTAATGTGTGAAGAAACTACGTTTTTGATGCAGTCATTTTAGATAAAATATCGTGACTTGAAAGTTTTCTAAAGCTCTTAACGAGTTTTTTCGAGAATCCACATCTGATTGACACCACTTCTGGTTATGTAGTGGAAAAGTAGCTTTAACAGCTGTTGGTAGTTTTGGTTAGTAGTAAGGATAGAGGCTTGGGTTAAGGTACTTACGTGGAAACCAGCGATGTATCCTATTGCTGTGTAAAGGATTTTTGATGCAATTTTCGGAATCCCAGTAGAGGTATGGTAATTCAAATTGATACTGAATTCTTCAGAAATATTAAAAGTATTGAAAATAGAAAGGTGAATTTTGAAGAATTTCATCCTTTAGTCAGATTGCTTGGAGTATAAGTAGGATTCCCAGATTGTTGAAGTAAACCCTAGTTCATTTAAAAGACAAGTAATAATAGTAACTTTTACAAACAAGACAATGTTGTTACTGTACTTGCTTTATCAGCTGAAAATAGTACACCAGTTTTTCTGTAAGTCTAAATTTCTTTGTCAATCTAAATTTATATATTTAACAAATACATGAAAAAAATATAAATAAAATGTCTTTTTTTTTTTTGTTTGGTTTATTGGGTGAAGGTAGGTAGGCTTGAAGAAAAAAAAATTCATAACCCGTTACGCGGGTTAGGAATTTTTTCTGCATGGCTAGCTGCCTTCATCACCCGATACCCGATAAACCAACAAAGAAAGCGATTTTATTGTTTAAAATGACGCATCAATAATAAGAGAAATATCTAATGAACTTTTATCAAAGTGAATCAATTTTTTATTTTCTGGTAATATCGAGTGTTTGTCTCGAGACAAAGAGGTTTTGCGTGATTAAAAGTTGTGGAATATAAATTGGCGAAGTAAACAATGTGTTAATCGTAATCATAGTTCCTAAAAACATATATACAAAGTCGAGTATGGGCAACACGAACCTCCGGCAAAAGCGAAGGCAGGATCAGGTGCCATGGAGGAGTAGCATCCTTCTGCTGACCGGTCACACCCACCGTGAGCCTAGTCGAAACAAAGTAAAACGGGATGTACCCGTTGTCAAATCTAAGTACAAAAAATGACAGTCTAACAATAGGGTAATGAACAATCAGTCAACAATATGACTTAGTGGAATTTGTAATCGCAAACAAGGTCATAATAAGCGACCGTAGAATTTGCGAATGATGATTTTACACGAGAATTCATTATAACCCTGTACAGTAACTAGACAATCAACTTTTTGTTAGTAGTTGGCCTCGCTTTAAAAGTCCTCATACGCAATGACATGACTCTTGCGTTTCGAAATCAAACTGGGAGACATACACACCATAAGCAGTGATAGTGGTACATTAGCTACATGTACATTAAAGAAATTGACGATTGCAAAATCAAAGTCACACGTTTATCAATATAATTTGGTTGTCAGTCTGTCATTAGGTCAATATTAAGTAAATATTCATTACGAAGCAGATCTGTCAGAATTCTGTGGTGTCCCTTTATTTCGAGTTCGTCGGGATATATCATTAATGAAAAATTCTTATTGTTTAATTGAAAGACATCATCAATATATTTATATGTAAGGTTTGAAGGAACACGGCAAGTTTTTTTGTTTTTTGTTTTTATCCCATAACAGTTTAATGAACAAATTCTGCTTCGTGTGAATATAAAATATAAGTCTGTCATAAGGGGGCACAATTAGTGGCCCATAAGGAATAACCAACAGATTTGTTGGAAAGATTTTATGGCTCCAAGACTACAGTATATTATCGATAAGAAACCCAAGCATGCTCTTAATATCTACTGAACGAGTTGAACGTTCGAGAAATGTGCCTGGCTGATTTTGTTTCAAGAAATGCAAATTATGTGCAGTATATAGATTATCAACAGATATGATAAATTATTGACTGTATATAGATGTATCATAAACATCAACAGATACATGTAGCATGATAAATTATTGACTGTATACTAAGTATATATATATAGCCTATAAACTATATAGTCAATAATTTATCATGTTATCTGTTGGTGTTTATGATACATCTACATGTATATACAGACAATATAGTTTATTATGGTATGCGTTGAATTTAATGATTTATATGTATCTACATACAAATACGGAGATAGCCGAGCGTCTGGTTGCAAGATTACACTACCTAGTACCAGTCTAACGCATAACTTGCCCCAATTTGGGATAATGTACGTCCGCGATTACAACGCGGCCTAATGACAGCGCAACCAAACTACTCTCGCGTGCGGAACGATCTCTGGCGGAAGTTTTGCTGGCGTGGTATTCTTCGTGTTAAATAGTTTGCGGAAATTCTCAATCCCACAATGCCTGCATGGAAGACGTTGGTTTTGCGTGCAAACAACCTCTGGTTTAAAACGTCTTCTAACCCGGCCGCTTGGATTGAAAGCACTAGGCGACTATTTAGCGTTTAGGTTGTTATGAAGGAGGGTTTGGTGATCTTAAAGTCAATGATTCGGTAGATGATGTCAACTCACGTTGTCAACTATGGTCTGATGTGTTATTCTGCTAAATGTTTGTTTTAATAATGTTTTGCTAATTTGCAAATTACAGAAAAATGTACTCCATGAACAGGATCAAAGTTCTTCAAAGAATATTAAATGCCCTTACGCACGAAATCTTCATATTTATAGTTATATAAATTATATATGTATCTATATATTACGCTACTTTTGTGGATTTATGGATTTTTTCCTCTTGTTTGGTGGGGGAGGACTAATTGGCCACATTGACATAAAAAAGAGACTGCTAATTGATCGTGCCTAATTGGCGATCTTATTCATAAAGTTTTATTTTCAAATGTATATAGTACACATAATTTTTTTGAATTCTTAAGTAGCACTACCCACTATATATTCTGGCGTAATTATGGTGTAGGAGGACCGAGAAAAAAAGTAAAATCATAATTATCAATACAGTTCCAATAATGATAACGTTGGCGTAAACATGTAAAGCTATGTCCTTGCCACACACTGAACTCACGATTAGGAATTATTGACTCTGTGCTTAACTAAGTGATAATACAGTGTAATGAAAAATAATGAATACCGATTGATCTGGTATAAGGTCGATGAATATACCACGGTGCATTTAATGAATATTCTACCGGGAAATATCTGTTCTGGTGAATTTAATCGTGGTCTTCATCTACTGAAAACATTTAAAAGAAAACCCAGATCAATACGTCTTATGCATACACAGAGAATTCACACAGAGAAACCACCAAGTGTTTGAATAATGTTACAAGGATACACTCCTGCTCTCGCCATACACGTAAATTTCAGTTCAGGGTGCCTGAGGGGTGAAGCTGCACTGAGCTTTAAATAATTATACAGTTGATGTGATCCCGGTGTTGTAACGAATACCTTGCACTACCCGAGGCTGATGTGTCATACAATTGCTCGGTTGGTTCAAATTTCCTGACGTCAAAATCACGGCAGTAAACACCTAGGCGTTTTCCTATTTTAATATAATTTTTATCTATCATTTGTGTAAGCCTACAGCTATAACGGTGTCGTATACAAGTAACACATCTGTACATGCAGCAATCTGAAAGATTTCATTTCGATACAACCATCAATTATAAAATCATAACAAACAAATTATATAAGTACATGAAATTGGGCATATCATTATAAGCAGCCATAATCTATTTTAAGAAGTAATTAAATGTCTAGGTTGGTAGTATTATTATGATTAATTAATTAATTAATTAAAGGTCTAGGTTGTTAGTGTAATGTGAGAGTATAAAACAATGGATGCATGGAGAGACCTTGTAAATGGCAAGAAAATCCTCACCTTAGAGAGATATTTCTTTGTCTCATTAACAAATAAAGATACCTCTTAGGCGTGAAAAAAATTGTCCCTTAAAGTAATAGCGATGAGAAGATTTACTATATCTCTTTACCGTTAAAAGATATGTCTATTGATGTACAAGCGATATCTCTCAAATCTAATAGGATGTCTCTTACAGGTTTTTGGAGAGAGAGAGAGAGAGAGAGAGAGAGAGAGAGAGAGAGAGAGAGAGAGAGAGAGAGAGAGAGAGAGAGAGAGAGAGAGAGAGAGAGAAGAGAGAGAGAGAGAAGAGAGAGAGAGATGTCCTCACTTAAACGTTGAGAAAAAAAATCTTTATATATTTCGCTATTTCTATGCAATGAATATTCATGGAAAAAATCTCCATGGCTATGGTGAATGTTCTGTATATAGGTGTAACTTTTAAATACGTTAAAACTACAAACAATTCAAACGAAGCGAAATTAACTGCTGATCCGTACTGTTTTTCTACTTTCAAAATGGCTCAAATCATGTTGTGACGTCACAGCAATTTGGCGCTTAAACCCGACCATTTCAAAAGTACGTTCAGGTGTGATTTGGAGTTTTTCGCTAATATCTCTGTTAATTCAGTCTGTAACGAAGCGAAATTAACTGCTGATCCGTACTGTTTTTCTACTTTCAAAATGGCTCAAATCATGTTGTGACGTCACAGCAATTTGGCGCTTAAACCCGACCATTTCAAAAGTACGTTCAGGTGTGATTTGGAGTTTTTCGCTTATCTCTGTTAATTCAAGTCTGTATCTCGTCAAATTTTCAGGACGATTATTTATTTGAAAGCATGGGTTTATTCCTACCGAAATTTGCATTTCATTGCATAAACCCTTTAACATTTATGTGACGTATTAAGCTAATGCGGCGGACAAGTTCGAGAAAGCATTGGCGAATTGTGACAGACTGAGGGTAACAAGTTGTTTGATAATTACTTTGGGAGTTTGATTCCCTTGGTTATTTAGCAGGAGCAGAATAAGAAATTAAACTTGCATTTAGATATGTCAAGTTTAACTCTTGTTTAGATTTCTCTGAATCTGAGCGTCGGCTCTGTTGAACATTTCGTGTGCATTGGACCAGATTAAAAAATAACCAAGATATATTGTCTTCGTTTGAGAGGTGTCTTTAGATCCCCCTTTTTTTAAATAAGTAAAATTATTATCAAGGTACACTTTGTATATATATATATATATATATATATATATATATATATATATATATATATATATATATATATTATATATATATATATATATATATATATATATATATTATTTATGTATATAAATATTATATATATATCTCATTGTCAAAGTGATATTTCTTGCAGTCAAAGTGATATATGTCTAAATGAAAGAGATACAACACATATGTCTCCACTTGAGAGATATATAGGACTTAGTGAAATATTTCCTAATATCAAAACACTTTTTTTTCCTTAAAATAATAGATATCTCTTGCAGAGGCCCCTGTTAGTAAAAGCCTTGATTGCTATGCAGGATTTTTTTTTTTTGTACCTCTCCATATGTAATACAAACAACCTAAGTAAGATACCTTGAAATGAATAGGATTATTGTAAGTATTACTTTTGCTCAGCGATACAAGTAACACTTCGTCATACCCGATCTCGGTTTGATCTTTTGGTTGGTACGAACGGCCTTTTCTGGTGTGCACTTTAGAGTGAGTTCACCTCAATTTTAACTTTGGGAGGTTTCTCCGCGATTACTTTCTTGACCAATCAATGATTTGCTGATAGTTTGATCGACCAATTAAACTGAGCGTTTTAATGCATGCACTGTAAATGTGTAGTTGAAAACATTTTTTTCCAGAGGGTATGTTCAAGTAAGTGTAAAATTAAATGAGAATGCATTTTATTGCTATAATTACAGTTTCTTTGTGGAAACTTTTTAGAAAGTATGGTAAATTCCCTGAGCGTTTGATAAAGTTTTGATCCAGCATGGGTTTTATACGGTCATGTATTGGTTGACCCAAGTCTATACTTAGATATTAACCCCTCTGACAACTTTCGCATCCAATTTGTTTATTTACCCTTTAGATTGTTGAGAGTCCTAGATCGGTCGAATACCTAAATCGACGGCAATCACCGTTGAGTGTGTGAGTTCATTTATAACACGGGTGTTTGTAAACATTGAAGCTTTGTACACAGTGCAAAAATCGAAATGTCAAAGGAAATTGAAAGTAAATCATAAACAATTGTCATATACACGTAAAATGGCAAAGTTTACACAGGCTAAATATATACATTTGAAGTACCTCATCACAATAAACTGTTTCGAAAGTGTTTAGTTAAAACACAAGTGTTTCATAACCGAAGAGTCATGTGATCACTATGCTAGGTAGCGGCAGCCCAGTGGTAGAGCATTCGCTTCGTGAGCGGGTGGTCGTGGATTCGAGCCCTGTTCATGCTATGATTGTGTCAAACCTAAGACGTAAACGTAAGATAGATTGCTCCTTCAACAACCACTCGGTACACAGGCAATTGTGCCTAACGTTAATTATTGTTAACTTAACGTTAAAATTCATTTAACGTTAAATTAACGTTAGGCACAATTGCCTGTGTATCCAATATTGGATAGTGAAAATCAGGGGTCTTTTGAATGTCGCCTTAATGGAGGCCCCATGTTACGGCAAGTGTTGCCACGTTAATTAGGTCTAAATGATTATTTTAATGGTATTCACATTCATTTTGATTTTGAGTGATCTTGTTAAGAAGTTGTAGCCATTTTTATTTCTTTTTTGTTTATCATTATCGACATGGGTTCTTCTGGAACAACTCTGTAATTTTTCATTCAGAATAGCAGGTTGTATTTTTTTTGGATATAATGATAACAAGTATTCAACAAAAAGATACCGTATGTTGAATGATAAAAAATGCAGGTAATTAATTTCTAAATCGTGGACATAATATTCAAATGCATATCAGTAACAGGACTGGTTCAGACCTGTATTACAGCCTATATCAACCCGAGACCCCAATACCGGCGAGCTGATCACGAGGCCGAGAGTTGATATGAAATGTGATAACATTTTGCTATACATTATTTTCTAATCAAATTCAAGAACTTGTCTGAACTTTTGTAGCCTTCGAGTTGTAATTGATATGTAATTTTCATGCTTTAAACATTTTTTTTAGGAGATTTTGATATTTCTTATACCGTAACAATCCATAGAAACGCTCCACCAATATCGCCCTTAGTCTTATGTTAGTCCGCTCCACCAATATCGCCCTTAGTCTTATGTTAGTCCGCTCCACCAATATCGCCCCTAGTCTTATGTTAGTCCGAGGGTCAAAGACCCGGGTTTTTTTTATGACAGGGTAATTTTGGATAATACCTGTATTTGCATGTACATTCTTCATTCCGAAAATTATTTTTTTTAAAAACGCAATTATTGTCGTATGTGAATGACATCTTCACACCCAAGATTAAAAGGTGGTTTTTTTTACGTGTTTGCATTTTCAAAACAAAAAAATATAAGAAATACAATATAAACTATCATTGATCTCTTTTATTCTGTAGAAATGATTAAATCATGACAACAGTATTTCAAAAACAAAGTAAAATACACAATACTGACAATATTTTCGTAGTCCTGGAAAATTGATAACGTCAACATTTATCCAAAAATCAAACACACTTCATTCTAATATTTAGATACACTTTTAAACAGGAAAGAATTCAAGTACAAAAATGACTGATACAAAACGTTCTGTCAATGAATGAACTCATTTGAGCAAAATGAGTAAAATCGCTTCAACAGCGCGCATAAATAGCACCTCCAGTTTACGAAGGGATGGCGAGAACATATTTAGCTTACCCTTCTTTTTTCACTGCTGTCCCAAAGGCACTGTCGTAGGACTTGCTCTTTTTAGTCTTAACCTGAATCTTGTATCTGTTTCCTTTTAGTTCTATTTTGTCAAAGCTTCTTGCCATCCTGATAGTTTTCTTGTGATCGTTTGAAGAAGGAACACATTTGCAGTCACTGCGATCTGGAACGCACTCCTCGTCTGATAACGTGTAACATTTGGCTCTTCCAGATGGTAATACGACTTTGGTGGAAGCTTCAGGCTTGTCAAAGGAGTCACAGTCACATAAGTGATTGTTTGGAATGAAATCGTCATCATGAGGAATGTTTGTTGTTAAAAAGGTTGACATTCCGTCGTCATGTATACCCCTGGCTGCCATTTTGACACATGATGCCGGATCATCGTCTTCAAAAGAATGTCCACGAATGTTAAACACACTTCGAAACATTGTTTCTGAGAGAGGTTTCAGTATCGCAATCTTAATTTTTCACTTGTGAACTACCGATTTATCCAATGCTTATTTCAATACCATTGTTATCAATCCAAGATACCTGGTTAAACTGAAAAGCGCTGATGGATATCTGGGTATATATGTGTTCACTACAAGTCCGCATCAATATTGAATGGAAAGAGACGAAGTTGCTTTACAGGTAGAAATATCGTCTGCTGCTGAAGGCGGTTCGGCTTAAACTACTCATGCATTGATTTCTCTTATCGTATCAATACAATCACTAATTGTCTTTGGCCTTGTTTCCTTCAGACGAGAGTTGATTTGTAGTTAAATTCTATATATATGGAAACCGATAATTTCAGCTATTACTAAAAGCTATATACTAAGTCAATATTTTACTCTTAACCAACCAAATGTTATTTGTTCAGCTTCGTAAGGATTGGCATCTTTTACAATGCAAATCATTTTGCATTGTTTTATTCTTGAGAAGCATAAAAAAGGGTAATGAGTGCATGATCATTCGACCATCAAATCATAGTGGGTGATGTAACATTATGAAAAGGTAAAGATACCGAACTCATAACTCCCACCAGGAATACAAAATCAAGAGTTTGGCAAACACTGATCCCTGATATATCAGAGGTGGAACCGGGTGCTGAGGAGGAGTAAGCATCCCCTGTCGATCGCTCACACCCGCCGTGGGTCCTATATTTGATAGGGTAAATGGAGTAATCCGCAATCAAAATCAGTGCATAAAGAACTGCCTAACAATTGGTATGAAACACCCCAGACAGCATTTGAACCAATGATAGGTTGTATATTGGCAAACTAGATTGTTACAATGACCATAAAATTTGCGAAATACTGGCTTTAAAGGAGACTGTTGTTACTCTTGTAACATCAACCTTTTTGTCACTGACCTGCCTCGATTTTAAAACTGATTATACGCAGAACAAGCTCTTGCATATCGAATCAGTTCAGACATAAATAAACATCATAAGCAGGTAATGACAGAATATAGCCACATAAATATGGGAAGTTGACGATGGAGAAGCTAAATATTTTTTCTTCTCACTGTTATACTTGGAAGATATTTCTATCGAGTTTGGGAGTTGTGATTCTGTGTTCAGTTTCTAAACTTTCCCAACATAAAACATATATTTCATGAAATCCAACAGCAAAAGCTTTAATGAAAATGCAAATAGCTGAACTTCGTTTTCGTGTTATTTAGAAAATATTTCACATTAATCATTAAAGTAGCAAGCATTTCATCTTCTTGTGAATCACCCAGTGAATTGCAATTATTGTTATATGTGATCCAACTGACCACAATTATTCGTTGATGAACCGAAGAATAACTTTTCACCAAATAAATACTTATGTGTCTAATCAATTGCTCCACGGAGATTTCCCTTATTCTCCCCAAAATATTACTGTGGAGACAATCGGATTCATTATTATTTTTTAATTATTTTTTCTGTATATATGTATACCACTCGGCACTGTATTGATTATTTGTCTCATGCATTCAATGGTTATATTTTTATCGTACTCCCAGCTGATTTCATTTTAGACAATTCATACTAATTTACAAACTGTGACTGACTTTATCATCACAAAAAAGGGAACAATTAGATAAAGGTGAGTTAAGGTAACGGAATGCCGTTCTAAAAATGTATATGTATTAACAAACTGTATAACTTTCCTGTTACTATTTATTTTTAACATTTAAACTTTAATTGAAATTTCTCTTTCAGTCCAAGTAGAGTTAATCATCTATCAATTACTGTGCAAGTTATCCATTACTGGACCAAGCTACAATCGTACAGTACCAAGTATCATTACTGTGCAAGTTATCCATTACTGTACAAGGCTATCAATTACAGTACACTATCAATTACAGTACAAGTTATCAATTACGTACAAATATTCAATTAACGTACAAAGTTATAAATTACCTGTACAAGCTATCAATTAATGTGCAGGCTGTCAATTAATGAATAAGCTATCAATTACTGTGACAAGCTATCAATTACTGTACAAGCTATCAATTAATGTACAAACTAAAGAGTATGGGTATTTGCTGTTTGATTTTTCTCTTTCCCCATCGAAAGATTTGTATGAATATGCATTGTATTTGGACAGATAACTCATTGTAGCATTGCATTGCCAATTATGCGTATTAATGAGAATTCTACCAGGGTCAGAATGGTGTTGACAGTGGCAGAAGCATTGTCTTCAAATTTTCATCAAGCCGATATTATCAACATACCACAGTATACATTATGGTCTACCAGATAACGCTTGAAGTCTAGGGTTTACTTAATCAACAATAATGAATATTGAAAGAAAAGTCACCGTGGACAATTTTTTTTTTTATTTTTATGCTCTCTACCAGCACCAATGTGTTACCTGAATAAAATTATCAGATAGTTTGGAATAAAATTTCCATTATCATCAGATAAGCCAGCGACACACTCCTGTGAACCATTATACTGAAGCCAGTTCCACTCTAACGATGAAGCTGCCTGTTGTTTTTTAATCGTCTGACATCCTGCGGAAACGCCATCGACAGGACAAATGAAGCCATCATAACAAGGGAGATAAGCTAGCTAGAGGAAGTTCCCCACCCGTAATCTTAACATTTACGGAAACTTCATGATGCTGAAGCACGAGCAACTCGAGAGAAGCGATAAAACTCTAAATACAAAGCTAATATAGGACACAGGCCTTTTTAATTGATATGATATTGACATGCATGTACTATTTGTAGGAAATATTGGTGATGGGATTTTTAAAGGGGGAATATGGATTGGAATTGACCAAATAAACACATTTCGTGTAGATTCGTGAGTCGGATATTTTCAGAAGAGTTAGTCCTAGGCTTTATTTGGCATGTCAACACCATGGATTGTAACCTCTGACAAAAAGGGAACTATGGATCATAAAAAGTCACGATGTAAATGATATTTGTAATCCACACAAATCAGCTTGCTGAAGAAAACCCTGATAAATGGTATTGATAAACAAGATTTACAAGCAACTATAGTTCAGTCACTGCTCATCAACAGAAGGAAGAAACGGTGGAAAAGAATCGATAAATTGGTGATTGTCACGACATGGCTCAGTCTTCAGTTTACAGGACTCTTGTACTGTAGTTCTAAGCCTTGACGTTAATGGGGCGCCACCTGTCGTCCGTGTGTGCCCTTGGTATCTGATAACCTTGCAAGGGTAACGATGGTGGAGTGCCAAGCTGAAATATCAAGCTTAATGTAAATTAGGAATATATATGATCAGCTAAAAATAAACGAATTGAATGTTTTACTTGAACAAATAAGCTAGCCCCAAATCTACAAACACACACTGTAAATTACACATTTATTGTTTGTGTAGCGAATAAGACATGTCCTGTTTGTCCAATGGTCTGACCCACAAAGCGTTTTAATACTAGTAGTAAGCTATTTTGGTTACTTTGTCCGTCATCCGTCCGTAAACTTTTTACATTTTCTACTTCTTTTTTCAAAACCAAAGGACTAATTTCAAAATAATTACTTGATTTTTTTTTAATACAATCTTGCACTTCAAAGACATAAAAAGTGCATACTTCCTTTCATCTCATGTACCATAATCTAAATATCAAATTTAAAGGAATTTGCAAATGGTGAAAAGTTTTGATCATGTGTCATGTGCGTGATGGAAAGTAGGCCGGGCAGTTTATACCTTGGTGTATTATTTTCAAGCATTGAAGTTTATTTCATTTCTGTTGGAAGCCGTTAAAATAGACGTACTATATTCATGTATTCATTCGTGCATTATAAAATCTGCATTGCAGCCATCATTATCAGCCGCAGGAGCGGCCGATCTATTTGTGGTTGTGTTAGAGCGCATGGGGAGAGCTAGGGAGGTCTTTGTTTGAGTGTTTCGATGAAGTGATTTTTTTGGGGGTCAAAAATATGTGTAAAAGTTCTGAATAAAAGATTAGAAATATGAATAAATAAATGTATTAATAACTGTAATCAATGCGTTTTATTCTTCCTCATTATTTATCGAATATTATGAATTTACGATTTTATACCAAGTTCTTACAACAAGCACTCCCCAAATGGCAGCGTGTAAAATATAGAAGCGATTCGGCATAGGATTTCTAGGTTATAATTCGAAAAATGAATAGATAAAACAAGTTCTTTGGTTTGAATATGCTGCGACTTCAAATATTTTAATTTATGTATATTTTGATTGATCTCAACCTGCAAATCAGATTTACATTCAGTGTATAGCCATTCCAGCAAATGATATCGCCATCAACATATGACACAGTTTCGGGGTATGCCTTTCATTCTGTTTACACTAACCGCATCACTTTCTGCACCTTTGCATATCATCATGGTGGTACTTTAAAGCTTATCCGCTGCAATTTCCTATTATGCATGGGCAGAATTAGGATCGTAAAGTGGAAGAGCGTGGAAATAATGTAGGGGTAGTCGTTTTCTTATATGTTTCTTGGAAATAGCATTTCGATGAAGAATACTTAAAAAATTTAGCGGCCGATTTTATGTTTTGCATCAAGATTATCTTGCTACAATTTGTAAAGATGTGCCAGGTCACGTATCCAAGGGTCCATTTTTGTCCTATTCAATTTGTAATCATTCAGAGACTTGTGAGATTGAACAATGCTCGTAATCATCTTCAGTTTTCATCGAAGGAAAAACTATGGAAATGTAGACATATACCTGTATAATCTGTAATACTTTTAAATAAGTGCATCTGACCCTAAAGATCAAGACTACGCACCAGAACAATAACTGTCATTACCTCTTTGATCATTTGTTCCAAAAGTCTTTGCTCCTGTAAAATTTGTTCTAGCTGAGACATGACTTTTTCCTCCCCCACTTGCTCATTGAACCCGCGAAGAACATAACGACCCTGTAAAAAATATTTAGATATACCTGTCATATTTAGATATACCTGTCATATTTAGATATATCTATCATATTTGTATCAGAAGTCCCATTTTCTAGATTTAATGTAAAATTAGTTTTGGAAAATTCATTAAATCTTCATAATAATCATGCATTTTCAGATTAAATTTTATATGATTTTTTGTTGAGTCACAAGTTTATACATATACTGTGGTTTCATCATATTTTCGTTGAACATCAATTAGGTGAAGTCAAATGGTCAAAGATTTACTTTTTTTCTCTGGAGAGAGTCTCTGCCCTGATCAACTGCTGTATACGTTCTGAGGGTTTTTTCTGGTTTTTGTTTTTTTAACTTTAAGATTGGAATTAATGGCATGAATAAAAGGTTTGTTTGTTTTTAAAAATTGTGATTTCACTGAAATCTATGTATACGCGCGATGGTAACATTTATATAGGACAGCTGTTTCAGCGAAACTGCATTTATTGATTAATTCGCAAAAATTAATTACACCACACTATTGTGTACGTATTGTGAATTTTATTGGAAAAGTCTGCTTACAGTGAAATCATACTGGTAATTTATATACAAATATTTATTCACGCATCTTTTCATATTTACAGAGATTTTCATAGATTATTCTTCTAATCTGGTTCATTTATTTCACCGTACATGATATTGATTTATGATACCAAAACTCATATTCATTTCTGAGGTTTTCAAAGTCTGACTATCTTTCATCAGTCTAAAAGATTTATATGCATTGATACTTTACTATAGATATAAAAAAAAAAAAATTCAAAGTAAGACATGTCCTTTTAAGTTTCATGCGAGCGCTGTCGACATATGTATGTAATTAACTTCCAGACATACACACGGACGTACATGGCTGTCAATTGATTTGTGCGTGTTCTAAACTTGCATGGAAACCAGGCTTTACAGATAGTAAACCAGCACGCGAAACAACACGGTAACATCTAGCGCTGCGTGAACTGCCAGAAAGTCGCTGTTTTCATTAGTCACAACTAGATCAGAAATGGTGTCGTGGGTATATTAATTAATGATTACAAATTCACTGTCGTGTCTGATGAATTCAAACATCGCTAAACAGTGCTGAACTCAAAGGAAAGATGTTAACAATGCACTTTGTAGGCCCAGTAAATTATGTGCAAAGCCTGATACTTTGTATTAGGAATAAGTCATCTAACATCTATCTATAAATTATTTATTATCTTAAAACAATTAGCTGTTCTACTATCAACAATGAAACACCAGAATCTCACTTTACAGTGATTATGTTATTCGGAAATGGTGCAACATTTCAACATGCATTATGCAAACTTTGTTTTACTGTAAAACGAGTTTTGATATAAAAAGCAAATTTTGTCCAATGTGTTTCAATGGTATGGTAACTTCTGTCATTGAGATGTCATCATATTTCGCTTTTGTATGCAATGTGCAGTAGGGCACCGTGATGTGAATCAACTCCATACCTTTCTTTTTGACTGATTCACTTCGTCTAGTCAGCCTCTGACTATGCCTCGATGAAAAGCTATGGTTATCGAACAATAATGTTGTTGAAACCCATAAAATGCAATATACCAATTGGGAATAAGCATGTATTCTATAAAAGGCTGGGATTACTGTTTGCTAGTTACAAAAAAGTCTGACAGAGACAAGCATGACAATCATGTCATGCTTTGGGCAACAAGGTCGATCTTTTGCTATGAGTATCTCGTGTCTTAGAGGATTTTTTAAATAAGAATGATTTAAAGGGTTTTTTTTCTTCTGAAAACGATATAAATACCGTGTATATTTGAATTTTTCTCGGTCATTGTCAAAATGTGTGCCGGACCTGAATCTAAGAAAATACAGACTATAAACGATCATTACTAGTATATTATCTAATGCTGAATGTAAACATGTTCGCAAATAGCTCGATAGCGTGACGATCGACATATTAACTTCTAAAGCAAACCGGAAAATGAATATATCGTTTTCCGTTAAAAGGTTTTAAAGATAAAGGGATTACTAAGTATAGCGCGATGAAAGATCCAGTTGCAAATCCTGCAGCAATGTCCGTCCAGTGGCTTGAACCAATGCCGAGTTTGACCAATCCACACAGTAGAGATAGCATACAGAACAGGAACGTCAGAAAGGGCCGGAGAACGCGCACTGATCGACTCCGCAATGCACCGTGAACATAAGTCTGGAAAATAAAGACCAGAAAAGAGTTACTAGTATGATATTAAAAGTCCGGTGCATGCAGAGAGAATTATAACCAAACATCAAGATTTTATTGTGGATATTCCTTGGTCACTTGCTTTTCTTGCTGAGGGCGAAAATGCGAAGGAGCGAAACAGCAGGGGCATAGAAGCAAAAGTGCAAGAGGGACGAAACGAAAATGGGAAGTTGCGAGGACGATAGAGCGAAAACGCAAAAGCGAGAAAGCATATCTAACATCACTCCTTCGCCTTTGTGATCTCGCCTTAGCAACGTCGCTTTTCCCCCTTTTATTTCCTTTGGGGAGATAGTTTTGATATATGCGCCTGTCCAAGATGGATACTTGATTATCAAGCTACATGTACATGCATTTCAAGTGGGTTACAATAATGCTAAAAAAATTATTACCTATAAATAATTTTGGAATAACATTAAAATTTGTTAGCATGAAGAAATTTTGTTCCTGGTCGTATTCGCCATGTGTGCATTGTACGAGTCACATGACCTTAATGTCATGTAGTGATGCGGATTGGTGTATGGCTATATTTAGATATGAGTAATACATATACGTCCTTATCAGCACCACGACACTCCATGTACGCATATCGACAACTTCCGACTGTGAAGAAGAAAATGCAAAGGGGGCGAAAGATTGAAAGTGCAAAGGGAAGTCGTCTAAATAAGTAGAATAGATTCTATATTCTTGAGAAATTTAGAGACATTCGAAATTCCACGACTGTCGGCGTTTTGGAGACAGAAAATCCAAAATTATCCCACATGACATTAATTAATTACATGGTTTTTTTCTTAAGTCGATCGATGATTTTTAGTTTTTGATAATACTTTGTAGAAAAGGCAAAGATAGCGGACAGTGATCAATCTCGCAAGTCCCAAACAGAATACAAGAGTTGGGCAAACACGGACCCCTGGATAAACCAGAGGTGGGATCAGGTGCTTAGGAGGAGTAAGCGTCCCCTGTCGACCGGTAACAGCCGCCCCCATTGCCTTGATCAGGTAAACGGAGTAATCTGCAGTCAAAGTCAATGTGTAAAGGACGGCTTAGCAATGGCTATGGAAAAAGTCAGATAGCAGTTTACCCAATGGCTGGCCATACTGGCAAACTAGATCGTTATATAACAACCACAGAATTTGCAAATTAAACGTAATTAAATGTAATTTCAACAATCCCTGCAACACCAAATTTGTTTTTAAGTAGCCTATCTCGTTTCAAAATCTGATCATACGCAAAACAAGCTCATCCATATCGAATAAGTTGAGATGGGTGATTGTCACGACATGGCTCGTCTTCAGTTTACAGGACCTCTTGTACTGTAGTTCTGCCTTGAGTTAATGGGCGCCACCTGTCGTCCGTGTGTGCCCTTCGGTATCCTGATAACCTTGCCAAGGGTAACGATGGTGGAGATGCCAAGCTGAAATAATCTAAGCTTAATGTAAATTAGGAATATATATGATCAGCTAAAAAATAAACGAATTGAATTTTTACTTGAACAAATAAGCTAGCCCCAAAATCTACAAAACACATCACTTAAATTACACATTTATTGTTTGTGTAGCGAATAAGACATGTTGTTTTGTCCATGGTCTGACCCACAAAGCGTTTAATTATAGTAGTAACTATTTTGGTTACTGTCCGTCATCCGTGCGTAAACTTTTTTAGCATTTTCTACTTCTTTTTTCAAAACCAAGAGGACTATTTCAAAATAATTACTTGAGTTTTTTTTTTAAATACATCTTGCACTTCAAAGACATAAAAGTGCATACTTCCTTCATGCTCATGTTACCATAATCTAAGATATCAAATTTAAAGGAATTTGCAAATGTGTGAAAAGGTTTGATCATGTGTCATGTGCGTGGATGGAAAGTAGGGCCGGGCAAGTTTATACCTTGGTGTATTATTTTCAAGCATTGAAGTTTATTTCAATTTCTGTTGGAGCGTTAAAATAGACGTACTATATATTCATGTATTCATTCGTGCATTATAAATCTGCATTGCAGCCATCATGTTCAGCCCAGGAGGGGCGGCCCGATCTATTTGTGGTTGTGTTAGGCGCATGGGAAGAGCTAGGGAGACTCTTTGTTTGAGGTGTTCGATGAAGTGATTTTTTTTGGGGGTCAAAAATAATGTGTAAAAGTTCTGAAAAAAGATTAGAAAATTGAATATAATGTATTTAATAACTGTAATCAATGCGTTTCATATTCTTCCTCATTATTTATCGAATATTATGAATTTACGATTTTATACCAAGTTTTTACAAAAGCACTCCCCAAATGGCCAGCGTGTAAATAATAGAAGCGATTCGGCATAGGATTCTAAGGTTATAATTCGAAAAATGAATAGATGAAAACAAGTTCTGGTTTGAATATGCTGCGACTTCAAATATTTTAAATTTATGTAAATTGATTGATCTCAACCTGCCAAATCAGATTTACATTCCAGTGTTATAGCCATTCCACAAGCAAATGATATCGCCATCAACATATTGAACACAGTTTCGGGGTATGCCTTTATCCATTCTCGTTTTTACACTTAAACCGCATCAACTTTCCTGCACCTTTGATATCAATCATGGTGGTACTTTAAACTTATCGCTGCAATTTCCTAACTTATGCATGGGCAGAATTAGGATCGTAAAGTGGAAGAGCGTGGAAATAATGTAAGGGGTAGTCGTTTTCTTATATGTTTCTTGGAAATAGCATTTCGATGAAGAATACTTAAAAAATTTTAGCAGGCCGATTTGTAAATGTTTTGCATCAGATTATTTGCTACATTGTAAAGATGTTGCCAGGTCACGTATCCAAGGGTCCATTTTGTCCTAGTTCAATTTGTAATCAATTCAGAGACTTGTGAGATTGAACAGGAATGTCGTAATCATCTTCAGTTTTCTCGAAGGACCGAAAACTATGGAAAATGTAGAAAATAATACATGTACCTGTATTAAATCTGTAATACGTTTTAAAAAGTGCATCTGACCCTAAAGATTCAAGACTACGCACACCAAGAACAATAACTGTCATACCTCTTCTGATCATTTGTTCCAAAAGTCTTTGGCTCCTGTAAATTTGTTCTAGCTGAGACATGACTTTTTCCTCCCCCACATTGCGTCATTGAACCCGCGAAGAACATAAACGACCCCTGTAAAAATATTTAGATATACCTGTCATAATTTAGATATACTCTTGTCATTATTTAGAATGATATCTATCATATTTGTATCAGAAGTCCCCATTTTCTATGATTAAATGTACAATTAGTTTTTGGAAAATTCATTAAATCTTCATAATAATCAATGCATTTTCAGATTAAATTTATAATATGATTTTTTGTTGAGTCACAAGTTTATACATATACCTGTGGTTTCATCATATTTTCGTTGAACACAATTAGGTGGAAGTCAAATGGTCCAAAGATTTACTTTTTTCTCTGGAAGAGAGTCTCTGCCCGATCAACTGCTGTATACGTTCTGAGGGGTTTTTTTGGGTTTTTGGGTTTTTTTTTAACTTTAAGATTTGGAATTAATGGCGATGAATAAAGGTTTGTTTGTTTTTAAAAATTGTGATTTCGCTGAATCTATGTATAACCGCGATGGTAAACGATTTATAAGACAGCTGTTTCAGCGAAACTGCATTTAATTGATTAATTCGGCAAATTAAATTACACCACACTATGTGTGTACGTATTGTGAATTTTATGGAAAAAGTTGCTTACAGTTGAAATCATACGTGGGTAAATTTATATACAAATATTTATTCACTGCCATCTTTTCAATATTTACACGAGATTTTCATAGATTAATTCTTCTAATTCTGGTTCATTTATTTTCCCGAGTACATGATATTGATTTATGTTACCAAACTCATATCATTTCTGAGGTTTTCAAAATCTGACTATCTTTCATCAGTCTAAAAGATTTATATGCATTGATACTTTACTATAGATAAAAAAAAAAAAATTCAACAGTAAGACATGTCCTTTAAGTTTCATGCGAGCGCTGTTCGACATATGTAATTAACTTCCAGACATACACACGGACGTACATGGCTGTCAATGATTTGTGGTAATTCTAAACTTGCATGGAAACCAGGCCTTTACAGATAGTAAACCAGCACGAGAAAACAACGGGGTAAACATCTAGCGCTGCGTGAAACTGAGAAAGTTCGCTGTTTTCATTAGCACAACTAGATCAGAAATGGTGTCGTGGGTCATATTAATTAATGATTACAAATTCACTGTTCGTGTCCTGATGAATTTCAAACATCGCTAAACAGTGCTGACTCAAAGGAAAGATGTTAACAAATGCACTTTGTAGGCCCAGTAAAATTATGTGCAAAGCCTGATACTTTGTATTAGGAATAAGTCATCTATACATCTATCTATAAATTTTATTATCTTAAAAACAATTAGCTGCTTTGTAACTATCAACAATGAAACACCAGAATCTCACTTTACAGTGATTATGGTATTCGGCAATGTGCACATTTCAACAAATGCATATTTCAAATTTGTTTTTCTGTAAAACGAGTTTTGATATAAAGGCAAATTCCTGTCCCAATGGTGTTTCAAATGGTATGGTAAACTTCTGTCATTGAGATGTCATCATATTTCGCTTTGTATGGCAATGTGCAGTAAAGGGCACCGTGATGTGGAATCAACTCCATACTTTCTTTTTGACTGAATTCACTTCGTCTAGTCAGCCTCTGACTTGCCTCGATGAAAAGCTCATGTTATCGACAATAATGTTGTTTGAAACCCATAAAATGCAATATACCAATTGGGAATAAAGCATGTATTCCTATAAAAGGTGGGATTACGTTTTGCTAGTTACAAAAAGTCCTTGACAGAGACAAGCATGACAATCATGTCATGCTTGGGCAACAAGGTCGATCTTTTGCTATGAGTATCTCTCGGGTGGTTTCTTAGAGGATTTTTTAATAAGAATGATTTAAAGGGTTTTTTTTTCTGAAAAACGATATAAATACCGTGGTATATTTGAAATTTTTTCTCCGGTCATTGTCAAATATGTGTGGCCGGACCTTGAATCTAGGAAAAATACAGACTATAAACGTCCATTTACTAGTATATTAATCTAAATGCTGATGTAAACATGTTCGCAAAGTAGCTTCGATAGCGTGACGATCGAACATATTAACTTCTGAAGCAAACCGGAAAATGAATATATCGTTTTCCGTTAAAAGGTTTTAAAAGATAAAGGGATTTACTAAGTATAAGCGGCGATGAAAGATCCAGTTGCAAATCCTGCGCAGCAATGTCCGTCCAGTGGCTTGAAACCAATGCGATTTTGACACAATCCACAAAGTAGAAGATACGCATACAGGAACAGGAAGTCAGAAAGGGCCGAGAACGCGCACTGGATGACTCCAGCAATCACCGGTGAAACACAAATAAGTCTGGAAAATAAAGACCAGAAAAAAGACTATAATGATATTAAAAGTCCGGTGCATGCGAGAGAATTATAACCAAACATCAAGATTTATATGTGGATTTATTCCCTTGGTCAACTTGCTTTTAGTTTTTGATAATATCTTTGTAGAAAAGGCAAAGCATAGGGGACAGTGTCAATCTCGCAAGTCCAAACAAATAGAAGATGTTGGGAAAACACGGACCCCCTGGATAAACCAAGGTGGGATCAGGTGCTTAGGGAGGGGTAAGCGTCCCCTGCACATTCGGGGTAACGCACTGACCCCAATGCCTTATCCAGTACGATTTGCAGTCAAGTCAGTTAAGACGTGACTTAGGCAGATACGTAAGTGAAAGGGTCAGTAGGAGACTAACCGATTTGACACTAAGGGTACTGCAGTAAAGTATTAAGACGCAGAAGCTATGGAAAGTCCAGATAGCAGTTTTACCCAATGGCTGGCCATTACTGGCAAACTAGATCGTTATATAAACAACACAGAATTTGCAAATTAAACAGTAATTAAATGTAATTTCAACAATCCCTGCCAACACCAAATTTGTTTTTAAGTAGCCTATCTCGTTTACAAAAATCTGATCATACGCAAAACAAGCCTCATCCATATCGAATAAGTTGAGAGACATATACATCATATGCAGGTGATGATGTAATGTTGCCTACATAGA
>CAJDSM010028577.1:12125-24308 GCA_903981925.1 Ostrea lurida
GTTTGCGGGGGTATAAATATGTTGAAATCACCTGAGAGGACTGGTTGGAAAATTTCCTCTCCGGTTGGTATATTGGTTTGGGTTCCTCCTCATAATCAGCATATTCCTCCTCCTCATCTTCCTCCATCAGTACTTCGTCAGACAGGGACTCTGAAAATCAAGGAATTCATTCAATTCTCTTAAGGAAATTCAAAATATTTAAAAACACATGCAGTGAAGCCTCATTTATGCAGAGCCATCGGTTCCCTGTAAAATTGTGGTAATTATATGATATATAACATGAAAACCCTAGTACTTAACACTAAAACATTATGATTTGGACAGACAGACAATAAAATGTAGAGAGCTTCCTGCTCTACATCACTATGCATTTGGTTTTTCTTACATGTGTAGTTGTAAAGAAGATTTGGAAATTGGTAAAATTTTAGCAGTATTTGCCCCTACCCTATGGCCCCAGGGTGCAAAGAATCTTAAAATTTACAATTTATGCCCCTTTTGTCTAAAAGATGATTCATACCAAATGTGAAAAGAATTGGAATGGTAGTTAAATGCTCAATTGTTAACGCACAACAGATGATCAAGACCAATTGCAATATGTTATCTGAGTTTACTCCCAAAAGCACTCGTACTAATGGAAGACTTTACATAATATATGTTACATTAACAGTAACACTATATGACTGTTTTGGAATAGGCGAAGTGTTGCAAATTTGAGTAACATAAAACAAAATTATGTATGAAAGCAACAAATTTCAAATAGATATGCGACGCACCATCAGAGTCATCTTCATAGTCCTCGTCGTTCTCACCAAAGAAAGTTTGCCCTATTTCCTAGCTTGGGTTTGTCAATCTGTGACAACTAACTCTGCCCACGATCTGTAAATTTAGCCATGGCCGGCACATAGGTCTGTAACAACATGATACATCTTTTGAATGTTTCAATTTTTTGATGAGGTAATATGAACAGAGAAAACTTAACTATTACACGATATACTGTGGAATCATTTATTAATGTGGGGTCAAATTTTAAAGATGTTGACAGGAACTTGACTTTGTGGTTAAAGAGTTTGATCTAATACAAGTCTCTGCTGTTTGAAGATTTATTCAAAAACAATGAATTCCTCATGAAAATAAGAAAAATTTAATAACATGAACAGTCCATTTACTTTTCAGTGTGTCAGTGTGCCTGTTGTTGACTTTACATACCTGACCTTTGTGGGCACTACATTTGGAGGAGTGAGCAGAATGCTTGTCTTTGAAGAGTTCATCAATCAGGCCCCCTTTGATCCACCCCGACAGCAAAGTTTTACCATGATTGTACCCAACTTCCTACAACAAAGTGTCAGGTGTTGATGACAAAGGAAAATAATTTTCTAGCTCTAATGGTCAGAACAACTTGTATATTGGGAAGTTGTCCACTTGTTTATTTTTTAGATATTTTTTACAAAGAACATCTCCTCCTATAGTTTTTTTATCATATTTACACAGAGAAAGACAACATAAGGATACCCAATTTTGTGCATCAATGAATATTCATGTTCCTTTTTAAAATGCATCTCCAACTTTTATCATCATATAATGATTAAAAAATACAAAGAAAACACAATTGTAGCAATATCTCATTTAAATGAACAGTTTTCATTTCAAAAAATAATGTTATCTGTAATCTTGCTATTCTCAGTATTCATATTCAGTTTGTGAACAATGGTCAGAGGGGAAAAAAACCCCTGTAAACTTTTTAGTCAAATCAAAGAGATTTTGAGCTGCTACATGTATTATCAAAATCAACACGTCTGGCATCAGTGGTCAAGGGTCTGACGGAAAAAGACAAACTTTGATTTCACCAGGAAAAATGTCAATTTCAATATGAAACAAGAAATCTGTGAGCCAATGCTCACTAGTGATACCCCCGCCATAAGCCTTTTAAAACTGTCAATATAGTTGTACATATTTCCAGGTATTCGGCAAACAAGAAGTATATGCCCGATGAATCTGAAAATGCATCCCACGATACACCATACCTATATAAAGCTTCATGCAAAATATCAGTAGCCTGTGATACATAGTTGCTGAGAATTATGTAACGAAAAAGGTTGTATAGGAGCACTGTATTTGAAAAACTCCAAGTCCTCGGCAAACAGGAAGTAGATGCCCGAAGAATTGGAAAACGCATCCCACGATACTTCATCCCTATATAAAGCTTTATGCAAAATATCAGCAGCCGGTGAGAAATGTTTGCATTGTATTAAGTGACGAAAAAGTGGGACGGAACAACAGAAATACGGCATTACGGTTGGACAGGGGTAAAACAGTATACCCCCCCTCTCCTTCGGAGCGGGGGTATAAAAATTATGATCTGGATAACTCCAAGTGCCATTCAATCTGTAGATTTTGAATTTTATATCAAAGTAGTTGAAGGTAAACAAATGACATCTTAACAAGATTTGAGTGCACAAAATCAAAGGTCAAGGTCACAACAGCACTCTTTTCTTAGTTTACAGCTGGGCTCAGGATGAGTTTGTCTATAGCAAAGTAATAATCAACTTACATTGATTTCATCATAGCTTCCAAACTGAAGTGTTCCGTATTTATCAATAGGTGGTCTGATGTATTCACAAAAGTCGCTGTTTTTAACCATTTCTAACTGCCTTACACCGGACACATAAGCAAGTCTGGTCTGTATTTCAGCCATATCTGGCACCTAAAATGTTAAAAAATCAAAACTGTATACAGTGCTTGGGATACAACTCAAAATAGATCGTTTATTGATGGTGTTCTATTGTCAGAACAAGTGCTATGGAAAAACTGCATCATATATCTACATATAGAATATGTTGGCAAAACATCAAAATATCCATGTCAATGTGATGATACTTTCCACAAACTGATTCATCTAAATTCATTTATGCCATTTTTTTTTAAAAATCCAAATGTAATATTTAGGTACTTCATGAACGTAAGCTTTCACATTTTCAACCAGTATATTAATTTCGGCCAAACAAAACAACACCCTTAAAAATCTCCTCCAGATTCATATTAGTATCATTTGTCAAATTACAGAAATATGCAAGCATCATCTTGTCATTTAGATTCCAATTTATTTTCATGACGAACCAAGGGGCCAGAACAGGTCATATTGATAACAGAATGTACAAGAAAACTCTTTGTAAATCTTCTCCCAAACCATATAAAGCTCACATATCCTAAGCACACATACCCCACACCTAATAGTGCTACAGTCCCTGAAACGTTCTACTTTACCATTTTTCCGTGCGTTCAGCATGCGGTCACTGTGCGTTCATCATGCGGTCACCGTGCGTTCGGTCATTTTTCATTCATTGTTCAGCTGCGGTCACCGTGCATTCTCCGTGCGGTCACCGTGCATTCAGCGTGCGGTCACCGTGCGTGTGGTAAAGTAGAACGTTTCAGGGACTGTACATATAATGAATGGCAATGGCAAACAAGAAGCCCGTGGGCCACATCACTCACTTGTCACTGTTCAGCAGTTGTGATTTTTGAAAGAATTTCTATCAATCTTTATTTCCATGAATTTTTTTTACCCAATATTATGGCCCCAACAAATCTACACACAAAATGTGGCCCCACCCTACCCACAAAGGCATTGATTTTAACAGAGTTGAATTGGTACTATGTCAGAAAGCTTTCATGTCAGTTTCAACTTCTCTGGCCCAGTGGTTCTTGAGATTTTTAAATGCCCACACCCTTTTCTTGCCTTTAAGTGATTATCTCCCCCTTAAAAGTGGAAATAGTCCTTCATTTCTACAAACTTGAAAATTCCCTTCACCCAAGAATGTTGTGTACCAAGTTTGATAGAAATTGACCCTATGGTTCTTGAGAAGAATATTTCCAAATGCCCACACCCTATTTTATCCTTTTTGTGATTACCGTATATACTCGCCTATAAGTTGGTTCACCTATAAGTCGGATCATTTTGAAGGATTTTGCCATTGATCCGCTTATAAGTCGGTACAACTTTTTGCCAGAATTGGTTGACAATTTCAAATCAAAGTTACACCGATTTTGCCCGTTTCAAATTTCTTTTTGAGAAATGATGACCGAATTTAATTATCCTTTCTCCAAAAATCAATATCATGTCAATTCTCTTATCATTTACCCGTGTTCAATAATATTTTTTATATTTCAATGTCCAGACTATTAAATTTGTCTGGACGATGATCGTGATAATCGTCAGAGTTGTTTTAAAAACTGGTACATTTCGCAGACTAGAAAATTACTGATCTCCTTAGGACTCGCTTATAAGTTGGACATAGACTTTTGGAACAAAATTTTACTCCCAAAAATCCGACTTATTCTATAGGCGAGTACATACGGTATCTCCCATTTAAGGTGGGAATGGTACTTCATTTGAACAAACTTGAATCCCCTTCACCTAAGGATATTGTGTACCAAGTTTGAATGAAATTGGCCCAGTGGTTCTTAAGAAGATTTTCCTAAATATCATCATGTAAAATTTTGATATCCTTTTATGGCCCCAACCCACCCACAGGGCAATGAAGTAAATAAAGTTTAATCTACCCTATGTCAGGAAGCTTTCATGTAAACATCCACTTTTCTGACTAGTGGTTCAAAAATATTCTTCCTGTATATTCAAATGTAAAATTATGGGGCACCCTACTCCCCGAGGCCATGAGTTTAACAAACTTGAATCTCCAATATGCCATGAAGTTTTCTTGTAAATTTCAACTTTCATGGCCCAGTGGTTCTTGAGAATGATGACTTTTAATGAGTCCCACCATACTTTTGCAGTTTCATGACTATCTCCCCTTTGGCCCTTCATTTAAAGGAACCTGAATTCTCGTTACCCTAGTGTGATTTGTACCAAGTTTGATTGAAATTGGCCCTGTGGTGCGGGAGAAGAAGTTGAAAATGTGAAAGTTTACAGACATGGACAGACAGACGGAAGTACGGACAACAGGTGATCAGAATAGCTCACGTGAGCTTTCAGCTCACATGAACTAAAAATTGAATCAAATGCCCATCTACACAGTAAGTTCTACTTAACAGCAAAGTTTCATGAAATTTTACTTGGCAGTTTGAGAGGAATTGCACCGACAAGAACAGGACCGATGGGTATAAACATTATACTCTCCACAACTTATTGCATGGGTTGTTTGTGCCATTGTCCTCAAGGGCAGGACAGGGTTACAACAGGATTTTAAAATTTAATGTAGACAGTACACGATATAATAGGTAAATAGTTTAAGAATCTTCTCAAAAACCACATGGTACATATTGTTAACTTGCAAGAATTCAGATATACTGTAGAGTAAAGTTAGTTCACTGAAAGCAATAGTCAGTCCATGATATTAGGGTTTAACATAGGAAAATACAATTATATACTATTAGTGAATGAATTGGCCACAACCTTCTTGTTGAAATAAACTGAATTGTACCTTAACTGATGCAGCCCAAGGATTCCATCTTTTCCACAGCAGCCACCAGCCAGATAAATGGTCCCCATAATTTGTTAAATCTGTCTCATCTATACTCCCTACATCCATGGCAAATATATTCCTGGCCCCTTTAGCCTTCATGACATCAGCTGTGTACCAATTTGTAGACGCTATTACATATCTACATTCCTACACTACACATACATCTAAGAGCTGCATATCTTTTACTGTATTCAACAATTTCATTTCCACAGAAGGCAGCTCAGGAATGGCTAATCCAGCACTATTAATCTATAATTTTTTTTTTTTCACTTTTATGAAACTACTCATAGTCTGATGGAAGAGATGTTATATTTACACTGTATGACTGTTTTAAAAGCAGTCAAGAGTCAGAGACCAGAGGATGTGAAATTCACAATTTTGGTACAACCATTTTTGTTTCTCCTAAATATGTAATTTAGTTTTTACACAGTAATCACCATGATGGTTTTGGTCCCACAACCTGCTTTTTTAAAATATCAATTTAGTTGCAATTTAGTATCAACAGCACTAATTAAGGTGTTATTTAAATTTTTTTTGACATATAAACACTGTATACCAAGTTTGGCCCTGCCCTGGAGTCAGGACCTCCACCAAAGAGATCAAGAAATTCTAAAATTTTGGTAACTGCCTTCCTGCTCTACATGACTATACATTTAGTTTATTTTACAGATACACATGCACTTGTTGAATAGATTTTTTTTGTTGAATTGGTCAATTTAAGCAGTTTTTGCCCCACCTCTGTGGCACCAAGAATGCAGGAATCCTGAAAATTATAATTGAAGTACCCCTTGTGCAAAAAATGCTTTATACCATTTTGAAAACAATTGGAATTGTTATACTTTCAAGTAAAATACTTGAATTTGATTGGACAAGGAACAGTTGACAAAACATACTGTTTCCCTCTGAGAATAGAACCCCCCCCCAGGATGATAGTGTCTAGCAACAGGAAACATTACTTGACATAAAGTAATGGAGGTAACATAAAGAAAAACTGTTACATGCGTCAAATTTATGCGCATACGGTTAGCCGTAGATTGTTAGACAATGTCGTTTGAACGTTTGTGGTAAAAGCAATTACTAGCATTGATATACTAAACTTCCCATGACAGTGGTCAAAGTCAACAGATGGATGAAGAATGGTTTGTTGTTTTTATAATATTTAGTATAACGAAATGAATATTGAAGTACTAAATTGCATGTACAGAGATCAGACAAAAGTATTCGGACAAAGATGGCGTCATAACGTCATTTGCACTTCCTTTCCGCAAAAAATTAATCTTTGATAAAAATAGTATGGTTTGTTTCACTTACCTAATATTTGTAATCTGACCCTGATTTAAGTACTTCCTTCAGACGGGCTGGGATTGATTCATATAAACTTTGAAATACTCTACATCAATGTTTTGCCAGATGTGTTGTAGGCATCAAGAGCTGTTGTTGTTAGTGATGTTGTGTACCACCGCTTTCAGTCGCATTTTTATTTTTCAACCACACATTTTCAATAATGTTCAAGTCAGGACTTTGTGGGGCCATCTAGAATGCGGATATTATTGTTTGTAAAATATTCAGACACAACACGGCCTGTGGAACCCGGGCATTGTCCTGTTGAAAAATAAGTTTTTGTTTACATAGCTAACACTGGCCACAGATTTTCGTCCAGAATTTAATATACTTTAAAGCATTAATATTTCCATTCACACAGCACACAGTACCAACTCCATGAATGAGTTATACATCCCCAAATGTCACAGAAAGTTTGCGGTGTGATCGCGGACAGATGCAGTCTGGCTGGTATGCCTCGTCTTTGCGCCTCCATATAAAAATCCTGTTGTCGCTGCCAATCACAATTTGACTTTTATCAGAAATATAACATCTTTCCAATAATTATTCAATGTTAAATTTCTTTTCAAGAAACAAAAAGACACGCATTTCCTCACATTCATATCCCTTACGACCATCTTTTTTTTCACTACCCTCCTATGGTATCCCCGTTTTTTTAAATCATGGTCAATAGTTTTACTACTCACTGGTACATCACCTACATTGTCTCTACAGTTGTTTATTTCTGCTGTTACCTCATCTAACGTTTTTCTCCTGTTTTCGCGAACAACTTTCTGAAGCCTTCGCCAGTCACGATCTGTCAAACTGTATGCCCTTCCACATCGATGTTTATTTTCAGTATTTCCTCGCATCATATACCACTTCCAGATATCGGACACAGTAGATTTTGGTATTTTCAACCTATCTGCAACAATTTTCTGTTTGCACAGATTCCACCTTCTATCATAGCTATGACCATTTTTCGTAAGCCTGGGGCCACTTCTTTACCGTGACGACCCATGTTAATTTAGGACTTCCTGTTTACATATCAGCAGACGAGACGTTCTATTTTTACCACCCCGAAATTCCCGGTGACGTCATCTTGCCAATGGTATATAGTAACACGGGAATCAACCTTTTACACCGGATTCACCTCGTTTTTTCTGAGACGCATGACAAACATAAGTGCATTACACCATGTTTAATCCGAATACTTTTGTCCGACCTCTGTAGTTGAGGATAACATTGAAAATTTTCACCCCTCGTAAAACTATTGTCAACCTCGGCTACGCCTCGGTTGACAATGTTTTTCTCAGAGTGAAAATTTTCAATGTTACCCTCAACTACATGCAATATCTATATAATGTAGTTAAGAAGAAGTTTAAAATGTTTAATTCAATTGTTTATGCACAATGCACTACAAATGATGGATGACAACGTAAACAGACCAATATAGCAATAGGTCACCTCTACAGGAGACCCAAAAAGAAAACATATCAGTTCCTATTATACAGATAGATTTGAAGAACTCATACATGCATAATTTACCAGGAAGATTGTTAATGTATCCTCCATCTAGCAGCAAGTGCCCATCCACAGGATCACACAATGGGGGCAGGTAACCAGACAACGACATGCTAGCCCTAACATACCGCCACAGGCTGCCTGAAAATACAATTACCGATAGTCTATAGTGTACATGTAACAGTAGGTTAGCATTTAGTAAGTTCTAAAGCCCAAAAAGATTTTGCTGCAAAGTCCAACAGGAACAAATTTGACCATTGACTTTGACATGACCTTTATCTGTCATACAGCTTTGACCTTGAGCTTTCAGTTCATCAAGTCTGAAATCTTTATTTTGTATATTCAACAATTTTAACAAAGGTTAAAGTGGCAGACAGCCCCAACCTTTGGTCAGTGGGGTTGCTATTTATGCATCATTTTTTGTTCAATTTGCAAGTCATTAAAAAACAAATATCATACATCAGCAGAATACAGTTACAACGATCGTATTCAGTTTTTCAAATGTGAGTTGTGTCACATGTCATTTATAAAATCTGAAATGACACTACCATGAGTGTGCGCCTTCATTGAGGAGTTGGAAATATCCGTGGTAATACAGAAGTAGGGAATCCACAGGTCCTCCACTTGTCTGTGCTTAAACACTTCCTCTATACTGTCATTGAAGGCTTTACCTACAAACAAAACAATTTACATCAGAATTCATTCAAATTTCCTATCTATTTTATACCAGATTTTCTATCTTCTAAGTCCACAAGAAGGACATATTCTGGCAGATTTTAACAGTTATCAGGAAATTACTTCTATTGTTGAATGTCAACATACTTTTTATTCCTCTATTGATATACAATAAAGATAACATTCCTCTATTGATATACAATAGATATAACACAATATAATTAATGCAATTTAGAAGCATAGTTCTTTTTTAAAATGTTTTAACACCATAGATACCTGTAAACATTGAAGTCACTGGGTAAGTTATATCCAGGATCTTCTTCCATAATGATGTCATACCCTACAAAAGTAAGCCAAATGAACTTAATGGTCACACCAGAGTATCATTTTTAACATTTTTCCATAACAAATTCATGCCCTAGACAAATATTTTCTAACTTTCATACTGCTGTTTGTGATCTTAACCAAATGTGGTTCAAGGTAATTGTCTGGTTCTAATAAGTGCAGGGCAAGTCAACTGAATTTTAAAATTTCATATAAAAGCTTTATCCACTGTGGAACAAATTAATTTGAATTTTTCCTATAAAGTGACCCCCTTCATCAAAATGCAGATCACACAATGCTTCTCAATTCAGGAATTACTCTCCATGACAAACACCTTCTGGTACTGATCAAATGCTGTTATACAATTTAAACACTGAATTACCGTTGGGGCAATGACTATGAACTGGAAATCAAAACAAGTATTTTCCATGAAAAACCCTCGTGTTCTAAACTTTTTCTCGAAGATATCTTGCCAATGCTCTTTTAAAGAAAGCTCCGTGCCAAATATGAGCATCTGATGAACCATGAAGCCTCATCCTGAACAAAACATTCAATCTGTCAACTTCATGTTGAAGAGTAAAGAATATTCAGAATGATTTTAAAGATTGAAAGATTTCACAACTTAGAGATAATAACGATGCAATGTCATGGAGTTAAATTACTGGTAAACATATTCAAGAGCAAAGAAGAAAACTTTGATAGATTGCATCACTTCTGTAAATACCGTATAAGCAGGCATTATTAGCGAGGACTTCGAGATCACTAAAATTAGACATCACTAACAATTCATTCCAAATCATTGGTAGGGCTTTTTGAAGTAATAGATTATAAAATCGCTAAAACAAGCATTCTGTGAGCTACTGCTCACTGAAGATACCCGCTCTAAGGTACATGTAAATATAGCTGCTACCTAGAGATTTGTTTAATCTTTTTAAGTTTGATAGCAGTAGGTTGACATGTAAGGTCTGAATTTAGTAAGTGCAGTATGGGACTCCTAAATGAAGTGATATACCAAATATCGAGTGGCTGTGAACACAGGTTTTTAAGAGAACAGTGTGATGAAAATATTTGATTTGGCAATAGGATATTGATGAAGTCGGTTAACAGGAAGTTGAAGAGTAAAGGTCTGAATTCGGTAAGCGGTGTATGGGACCTTAGATGAAGTAATATTATTATTATCAAGTGGCTGTGATACACAGTTTCAGAGAAAAATGCGACAAAAATATTGATTCCACAATACGACTCAAAAATATTGACAAAGTCGTTGAACAGGAAGTTGGCATGTGAAAGGTCTGAATTCGGTAAGTGCAGTATGGGACCCCTAGATGAATTAAGACATACATCAAATATCAATTGGCTGTGATATGCAGTTCAGAAAAAGGCGACGAAAATATTATTTCACATTAAGACTCCAAAATGTTTAAAAGAAAGTCGTTGAACAGGGAAGTTGACATGCGAAAATTCTGAATTCGGTAAGCGCGGTATGGGACCCGTATATTAAGTCAGAACCAACTAGAATATTCAATTGGCTGTGTTATTTGTCAGTTCAGAGGAAAAAGTGCGACGAAAATTATTTGTTTAGGACGGACGAAGATGGACAGAGGTAAAACAGTATACCCCCCTCCTTCCGAGCGGGGGTATAATTATTTACCGCTAAAATTAAATACCACTTTCTACGTAGAAATTTGCATCTCACTAAAAATTCTACTTATACAGTATTGGGTCTAACCCGAATATTATTTCCATTTCCCCAATCCTTAAGATCCTGCACATTTGTTTTTGCTATAACAAATCACATAGTTTCTGCACAATGGACAGGCAAGGGTAGCAATAGGTCAACTAAAAGTACACTAGGTTGATTTTTTCAGAAATATTTCTGTGTAACATTACATGTCATTTAAATAATTTAGAATTTTGATGCTCTCTGATCGGTCCAGACAATCATTTCTGTATCTCAGAGAAAGTTCACCTAAAAATTAACGTGGGGAGGTTTATTAGGGATTTCTCTCTTGATAAACTATTATTTCCTGACATTTTTATGGACCATTCAAAATTGTCCATTTCCAAGCACATAATTGGTAAGCCAAATTCAATGTCACTAGTAAATGCTTTACCAAAAATTACTAATTATTGTTTATGTTTTATTGACAGCATACAGAGTAGTTTGGACATATACATGTACATCAAAACTAAATTTCAAGTTTAGAATTGTTTACAGACCGCAGATAGACATGTGGATGATTGAAGAACTAAACATTAAAGCGTTTCTTACGATGGACCACTCCCGTGCTCTCTGTGCAAAAGTAGACAAGTTGACACAGTCCCCATACAGGGCTCCTATAAAGGCCCCCATACTGGTTCCTCCAATCATGTCCACTGGGATCTGTGCCTCCACTAACGCCCTTATAATGCCAACATGTGATAGCCCCCTACAATTTAGATACACATACATCAACAAATCAATAAAAAAAAATCCCAAGATTTACCTATGTCGAATAAGGAATAAGGGACAAGATTTGCAGCCTTGTATTTTCTGTACTGCAAATGTTGTTTTCAATGTGGAATTGTCCTATTCCACTTGAGAAAATAAAGAAGGATTATTTTCCTCACATAATTATTATGACAATACAAGATTCATTCTTGAAATAATTATAACAAGATGTGTTTGTGATACACTGATGCCCCCGGATTCCACATGCCAGTGAAAGGGGCTTGCCAAAAAGAGTATGCATGTGAAATATGAAAAATCTATCACTTACCATTCAAAAGTTATGGCCAATGTTAAATTTTTTGAAAAGTAGGTCAAACTTCAAGGTCAAGGTCAGGGATAAAAAAAAATGTTGGTACCAGACGAAAGGGCTTG
>CAJDSM010028578.1:0-14722 GCA_903981925.1 Ostrea lurida
GCAGCTTGTAATCCTTTAAAATATCTAATTCTGTATGTTTTATTGCTAAAAAGCCAGCTGTTAATATATAAACACACTACACAGAAAATACTTCTACAAATATGGTTAAAGTTAACTTTCAATTAATGCCATAATTTCTGTTAGTAAAGTCAAATGAATATACTTGAAATTGCAAGAATACTTACATTTTCCATTGAAAAGTCAGAAAGATCAATCTTAACCCATACATTACATAATGAAACAGGAAGATATTCTAGATCATGTGTTCCTAGAGAAAAACGTACTTGTCATACATGCAGATTATTCATTGACAGCGAAATACATTTTCTTTATTTTCCAATGTATTATCAATGCAGATGACAGATAAGTGGAATATTTAATTGTAAATGCTATATGAAAGAAAACCCAGTATTGGAAATTGTTAACTCCCAGAATATAACAATTGCTCGAAAAATACGTAATTTGAATGACTGAGTGTTTTAATTGATACTAGAACAGAAAAACTCCAAAATATTAGTGTAGAGCTTAATGAAAGTTTACTATATGTATGTTTGTATGTATGTGTGTGCATATGTATAGATATGTATATGTTACTGAAACCCAACTACATACATGTGGAGCGTATTTTATTTAACTTAACACCATTCGTTGTTATCCTTGTTATTGCGTTTAAGACTTCATACCATGTATTGAACTGAAATTTAATAATCTTCTACATCAACTTTAGAATCTTCTGATGTACTCTCATTTAATGGTGCATCATCACCGATTCCTGTTCAAAAAACACATAACTGCTATACCGAATGAACGATTATTATTGTATTGGCGATCTTGGCCGCGGGTGATGGTTGGGGCTACCACAGAGCCACCCCCTCAACAATCAATCAATCAAAGATGTGACGGCCCCAAGTGGGCGAATTGAGCACTGGGTAAACGCAAGTGCGCAACATCACAATACAAATTCAATCAATGAGTCAATCAATCAATGAAATAAGCAATCAATAACTAGACAATTAATCAATTCAATTATCCAACAGTTCAATGTCATCAATAAAACAATTCAATTAACAATAACTACTGCAAAGTTTCAAGTTCATGCCATGAAGCTGCAGAATAGTGGGTGCACTCCTCCATTTGAGTTGGGGTGCGGCGAAACGCAAAACAACGCAAAACGGTGGACAACCTGAAAATAGAACCAAACCAAGCAGCAGAACATTGTACAGTAAAAAACAGGGAGTGGGAGGGTTGATTTTTTTGTTGATGTAGGGATGTTAAAGTCTGCGTCTAACTCCTGCCATGGGGTTTTTAGAAAGGGAGCACATAATGCCATGACCTATAATTACGACACTTCAAAATAATGAAAATGTCAAGCATTATTCGTACAACAAACCTATAATACATGATGTTTCCTTTTTCCATTCATATTAAGTACATGATTTCACACCTTCGACAAAAGATTTTTTGCCCTATACCCAAATCACTTGGTACACCCCTAGTCCAAGCTTCATGGTTGGGTACCATACATTGTATCTGCATGAATATTATTAATGTGTACTCACCATCACAAACCGAACTGTCCACCCATCAGGCTTTCATTTACACATATTCAATAGACACAGGAAGTTTGATATCATTCTCCAGCATATCTGATCTGTGTCCGAAAATCGCCCCCTCCCCCTCCATTTTTTCCATTTTCATGATCCTTTTCAGAATTAAATCAGAAAACTGAAAATCTTTCATCTTGTCCGAAAAATGTCTCAAAAGAACAGTATTAGGTAGTCCTTAAATTTTACCCCAAAAAAAACATTTTGAAAAGACCATTGGGGGGGACAAAGTGTTTTCCAACTCTTGAAACGTGGAAGAATGATGTAGGAAAAAAAATCCTCATAATTCTTGAAATCTACTCACTTTACACCTCCACCTGGCTCTGGAACACAGGTAATCCCCTGAGGGTCCCAATTAACAAATTCAGCCAATTACAAAATGGTACCAATCAAGATAAATACTGATGATCTGATTAAAGGATAAATAATGCAGAAGGGTAATAAAAAATTAGATTGGCATCACAAAGAAGCTTGATTCTCGTGTAAAAACAGTACTAAGTATGTTAAACCTTTCTCTCGCCACTCGATTTGGTCCCTCGCTTCGCTTGGCACCAAACTCTTGGTACTCGAGAAAAGTTTACCAACAATATACATAACCAATTGGGTCCACATCACATTCGCACCAAACTTTACTCTGTCCCATTGAAAATTTTGTATGAAATACAAGAAAAAACTAAAGCTAAGGTCTACTTGGATTCCTCAACACCGGAATACAGACTTGATTATATAATTGGGGATGTTGCTCATCACAGACTCTTTGTTCCACCTCGTATTAATGATGAGTGTGAACTCCAGAAACCTCGCCGATTCCTACATCTCAAGGAATCGATGCTGTCAACATTAACAACATCCTCAACCATAAAAAAGTACAGTCCTGTATTCCGCCTTACTTTAAGATTGAAATCACACCTTGTATTTCATATGGATATTAATTCCACTCGCATCCAAGTTATTTAATTACAAACAGACGTTGCAGTGCCTAGATATTGAACAATTACAACGGAATCCTCCAAAGTGTAAATGTTCCTCTTCCTCATTTAATTATAGTCCGCTGGTCATTTTTACGGGGGATAATAAATATAGTCCAAAATGAGGATCTCAGTCACTTATTTTGAAAGTCCTAAATTTCGAGAACCTCGCTCATTTAAATGGCGACATAATTTCATGGCTATCATGAATTCTGTGGAAGAATACGCCAGACGCTGGACAAAATCTTAGGGAGAGGAGCTTGACACTTTGCCTGAATGGATAAAAAAGTATTCGGAGTTTATTAAAATCCCATATTCACCATTTAACGGGGAAAATGCGTACTATTTATCCCTCTGTTTTTAAGAAACCAGAAGTGGTAAATGATTACATAGACTACATGAAAATTTTGTACAGGTTCCAGCTGATAAAGCTAGTAACAACATTGTCTTTGTCAGTAAAAGTTACTATTATAATTGTCTTTTAATGAACTAGGGTTTACTTCACATCTGGGAATCCTACTTACACTCTAAGCAATTTTCACAAAAGATGAAATTCTTCAAAATCACCTTTCTGTTTTAAATACTTTCAATATCCCGAAGAATCAGGATCAATTTGAATTACCATACCTTTATTGGATTCCGAAATTGCATAAAACCCTTACAAACAAAGATACATCGCTGGCTTCAGTAGTGCTCTACCAAGCCTCTTTTTTACTTTTGACTAAACTACTAACAGCTATCAAAGAATATCTTTCAGAGATACTGTTCCACACATATTCCAGAAGTGGTGTCAATCAGATGTGGATTCTTAAAAACTCTAAAGAGCTTTTGGATAACTAAAATCACAAGAATTTTCAAAAAATGACTGCATCAAAACGTATGATTTCTCCACATTTACACAACGATTCCTCACGATCAATTAAAATCTAGGCTTTTTCAGATTATAGATAATTGCTTTTTAAAACAAAAACGGCACCCGAAAATACGAATTTCTAGTCGTTGGCAAACAAGACATATTTTTGTTAAAAAAAAACACTCTGATTGCCCACACAAGTACTCTGAAGATAGATATTAAGAGCATGCTTGGGTTTCTCATAATAATATTATGTAGTCTTTGGAGACCAGGTCTTCCAACAATCCGTAGGTATTCCTATGGGCACTAATTTGTCCCCCTTATGGCAGACTATTTTTTATATTCATATGAAACCAAATTTGTACAGAAACTGTTACGGGAGAAAAACACAAAAAACTTGCCGTGTTCTTCAACCTTACATATAGGTATATAAATGATGTGTTATCAATAACAATCATAATTTTTCACAATTATGTCCATTTGATATATCCCGAAGAACTCGATATAAAGGACACCACAGAATCTGACATATCTGTTCATATGTGGATATTTAACTTATCATTGACTCTTATGGCAGTTTGACAAACTACATTATATGATAAGCGTGATGACTTTAACTTTGCAATCGTCACTTTCCTTTTCTATGTAGTAATGTACCACTATCACCTGCTTATGGTGTGTATATCTCCCAGTTGATTCGATACGCAAGAGCATGCTAGCGTATGCGAACTTTTAAAGCAGGCCAAGTACTAACAAAAAAGTTGACCTTGTTGCGATTACAAATTATCACTAAGTCATATGTTGACTGATTTGTTCATACCCTAGTTAGACTGTCATTTTCCCGACTAGATTTGACTACGGGTAATCCCGTTTACTTTGTTTCGACTGCGGGCTCACGTGGGTGTGACCGGTCGGCAGAGGATGCTTACTCCTCTCATCGCATCTGATCCTACCTTCGCTTTTTGTCGGAGGTCCGTGTTTGCCCTACACTCGATTTGTATATATTTTTTGGATTATGATTACGTTTGACACAATGTTAACTTCGCCTTTTTATAACTGGACTATGCAGAATTAAATTTTCCGAAATAATTTAATGACCCCTCCCCCCCCCTTTCCACAATAATAACCAAGACAATGAGACAGTTCTGGTGATAAATGCGCATATCCTAGAACAAGCATATAATATGCGATATTATTTCTAATCAAAGGTTTAAAATTATATGGTTCTAATTTCATCAGGAGCACCACAAACGTTGTCTGTGTACTATTCATCCATTGGTATGTTTACTCTGGAACGGATTGCTTTTGAGTCACTTGTGACGTATAGCACGAGTGTAATTCGTATCTCATTAAAGATTGGCAAAACTAGGAGATCAGCTTCAGTTGGACTCTATTGCAAGCTATGTATTCTTATCTCATGCTTGTTAAAGAGAATGCTTGTTATGAATTGGTTTCATTTTATCCGAGAAAACGTTCGGAGAAGAAAATGATTTTGTGTCACATGTCATTCGAAATCAATAAGGCGCAGTAATAACTGAGCGCAAATAATTAAATAACATTCAACTTAAGTTTGAATACTTTTCCAAAATGGTCCTCTTTCGCTCTCTATAAAGGTTCACTGCTTTCTAAAACTTTGTAGACCGGAAAAATAAAAAAAAATCCATTAAAACATAAATCAAAATGTTCACTGCAGGATGTATTCAGGGTGCTTAGACGAAGCGTTCAATAACTGTTGAAATATTGTTGAAATGAAGGTTATCATCATACACAAGATATATGTTTTGATTTACTTAGACAAGTGCTAAAATAAGGAACTTTTCCATTGTATGTTGTGAGTGATCTTGACCTTTCTAAAAAATGACTTTGTGTCACCCTTGTCTGAAAACCTGTCGCGTGTTGATAACTGATCAATATTTGACTTGTTTAAAATGGTAACATATGACACTTTCTTGTATAAGGTTAAAGGTATAGATATAAACTTCAGTATCTCCACAATTTTTGAACAGGTATTAATCATGTATCGCACAAATAAGAAAATGCCAAATAACTAACAAACACATTTCAATTAAAGCCATTCTTCAAAGGTTAAGGTCACTTAACATTTATGCTATATACATTAATAACCCTTCATTTCAACAATACAAAAAGGTGAAGTTAACACCGTGTCAAACGCAATCACATACAAAATTGAGTGAAGGGCAACACGGACCTCCGCCAAATAGAAGGTAGGATCAGGTACCATGGAGGAGTAAGCATCCTCTGCTGACCGGTCACACCCGCCGTGAGCCCTTAGCTATAGTCGAAATAAAGTAATCATTGATCATTTTGTTAATCAATCGTCATGTGAAGTAATTGATTGGTTAGATGCTGTTTGGAGGGATCCATCAGTTATTTGATATTATTGTGTGGACCAAACGATATAATATCATACATTTGAATTCGAATGAATATGGTAGACTATATTTTATATGTTTAATATTATGCAAAAGACATTGAATAACAATCTCGATGTAATGATCTCAAATGTTCTTGTGTTAATCCTCCTAGGTGCCTGGTCCACCCTCTGGTGTATCCGGAAGTCCGTGTTTGTCCAACGTTTATTTTGTATTTCATTTTTCATGATCTTCACCTTTTCACGCATATGTATGACAATAATGTTTCGTTTTAATTTCATTTCACAGACACAGTTTCAAACTGAGTGGATCACAGTATACAAACTTGCACCACAGGAAGGAAGTAGATTAAGCTATACGCTTAATATTATAGACACACCAGGATTTGGTGATACAAGGGGAATTCAAAGGGACAAAGCAATCGTCGACCAGATCAAGAACTTCCTTTCAGCTGATAGTCAACAAGGTGTAGACTTTATAGATGCTGTGTGTTTCATTGTAAAGGCACCAGAAGCGCGACTAACAGCTTCCCAGACATACATTTTTCATTCAATAATGTCACACTTTGGAAAAGATATAGAATCAAATATTTGCTCATTGATAACATTCGCAGATGGCGCAGAACCCCCTGTTCTCTCTTGTTTGCAAGCAGCCGATTTGCCTTTTGATCTTTGGTTTCCATTCAATAACTCTGCCCTATTTGCTAGTAATAAGAGTCAGCAGACTACATCACTGTCACAAATGTTCTGGGACATGGGATGCAAGAGTTTTCACAATTTTTTTGAAACGCTAAATTCTTTCCAAACAAAAAGTCTCTTGCAAACAAAAGATGTTCTTCAGCAAAGGGAGCATCTGCAGTCAGTGTTATCAAACATCCAACCACAGGTTGNATGTTCTTCAGCAAAGGGAGCATCTGCAGTCGGTGTTATCAAACATTCAAGCACAGGTTAACGCAGGCATGCTAAAGTTAAGCGAGTTACAGTCTGCATTAAGTCTTTTCAAGAAACATGAAAACGAAATTGAAAATAACAAAAATTTTACCTATGAAATTGAAGTAACAAAGCAGGTACGGCAAGAAGTACAGATTGGTCAGTTTCCGACAAATTGTCTGAATTGCAATCTTTCCTGTCATGATAATTGCACGATTGCCGATGATGAGCAAAAGGATTGTTGTTCAGCAATGGGCAAATATGGTTACTGCGAGGTTTGCCCAGGCAAGTGTCACTGGTCTCAACACAAAAGTGCAAGTTATATTTTCAAATATCAGACCGAAAAAAGAACGGAAACTTACCAAGAAATGAAAAAGCTTTACGAGAAAGGTAAAGGGGAAAAAATGTCCATTGAAAAGTATTTGAAAGAACNAGAACGGAAACTTACCAAGAAATGAAAAAGCGTTACGAGAAAGGTAAAGGGGAAAAAATGGCCAGTGAAAAGTATTTGAAAGAAATTGAAACTGATATAGATTGTCTTTGTGATCATATAAACCATTTGAAGGGCGAAATGTCAATGTGCAAAAACAGGTTAAAAGAAATAGCGTTGAGACCTGACCCTTTATCTACTGTTGAACTTTTCGATCAGATGATACAAGCTGAGGAAATACATAAGCAGGTTGGCTACGACAAACGATTAAAGATGCCAAATGACTTAAAACAAGTTGCAGAAATTGATAAAAAAGTTGAATGTTTTGAGCAGAATTGTCAAAAAGCAAAAGACGATCTAGCACTTGCAACAACTGGTAAAAAATGAAAAAGAATTTTTGTTTTTGGACTGAAATTGATAAAATGAAAGCAATGTTTGACTCTTGATAAAACAATCATATTTTCAGTTACAGCTTAATTACCTATTGTGATGTTGCTTTGTCCATTTAGAAACATTTTCTTTTAAAAAGTTGGCACTGTTTTGTCATCGGTCATATAACTGCATTTTAAATTTTACCCTTGAAATTGACTCTGTATCTCCATATAGTGTAAAGGCAAAGATAACGAACAGTGATCAATCTCGTAAATCCCAAATAGAATACAAAAACAAGAGTTGGACAAAAACGGACCCCTGGACACACCAGAGTTGGGATCAGGTGCCTAGGAGAAGTAAGCATCTCCTGTTGACCGGTCACACCCGCCGTGAGCCCATAGTCTTGATCAGGTAAACGGAATAATCAGTAGTCAAATCACTGTGTGAAAAACGGCTTCCCTATGTGTATGAACACACATCATACAGCATGATGGTAAGTCATACTGGTAAACTAAATCGTTCATAACGAGCATATATTTACGGGAAAGCTGCCTTTGAACGTGACTGTTGAAACCCCTGCATTCTTATAATTGAAGTAGCCCATAGGCCATGCTAAATGAAGTTCACATCACACCACAACTAGTACATTTTTAACTTCTTGATAACTACCATTCGAATTCTTAAAATTTCATATGAAATATTTGTAGGACAAAGGGGACATACATTACAAATTTCAAAACTCTTGCAGTCCTTGGGCCTAAGGGGTGGGACAAAAAGTTACTAATGTTCAAATATCTCCTTTACAACCGCACATGTGTTATGAAAACAAATTGCATAGTGTTGTACATCAGGAAAGCCTCTACCAAAATTACTAATATCATGTTCCCCGGCGATGGAGTTCTGACGGTCGCAATGTTGTTGATGATCATAAGGGAAGTAAATCAAGGAAAGGCACTATGTTACTTCCTTTCCAATGCTAAATGATATGGGACACTTACTCCTCTTTGATACATTATTCAAACTCTAGTGCTTCTAGCGGTCCTGCTTGCCCTGTCTTTGATTTCCTCCTGTATGAGATTTACCAATGTTCGTTGTCTTTACCTTTTCCATGTAAATATCAAGCACATGATTTGTAGGGATATATTTGGTCACTTTATAGTATGGGACGATAAGATGTGTTGGAGTAGCGTTACTCCCTGGACAATTATGCTATTTGGATATTATAATGATTGTATTTCATTTTGATTTAGATATCTTTGTTTCACTGTAGATGCACCTTGATTTAAATATCTTTGTTTTCATTTTAGATTTACCTTGATTTAGATATCTTTGTTTCACTTTAGATTACTCTTGATTTAGATTTCTTGGTTTCTACTTTAGATTTATCTTTGATGTTTAGATTAACTTTCTTTCACTGGTAAGATGCACTTTGATTTAGATATTTTCTCGCTTTAGATGGGCCAATCACAGTTCACTATTTTTATAAATTAAGTAATTCCAACTTTTTAACGAAGTTGTGCCATTCAAAATTTTCCAATATAAATTACTAAAATTCTTTTTATTTTGGCAGGAAAAAACAAATTCTTACATAAGAAATGTATTTTTGTTTCACCAGTTTCTCGGTTCATATGAGACATTACCAGTTGTAGGGAGGTACAACATAAATAGACCTAGCTTATGTAAAGTGGGCTCTCTCGTAATATCTTAACTGGCAATTTCTAGCAAAGAATTTTGTTAAACGGAACAAAACCACAAACTAAATGATGAGGAAAATTATCTACAGTGTATGAAATTGAACAAATAACTCGCATACATCATTGAATGTATTATCTAATTAAATACTGATTTCATCGGTAAACTTTAATCATTTATTTCATGTGATTTATTCATGTTTCAAGATTAAATAAAACTTGCATAAATTGTATCTGCCTTTGTTTTGTTTTTCAAAACTGAAGTTCTTAGAAATTATTGGCCAATTCTTAAAGACTCGTTTTTCATTTGGCTGATATGCTCCTGATGATTAATCTCTCCGCTCGTTATTCGTTTGATTCAAATATACCTTTGTCAACGGAGTGCCAAAACCCCCTAGAAGCTTTCGGGTTTTACAACTTTAAGGGCATATCGCAATGTTACATTTCACAGTTTTTTTCTATCTCCAAAATTGAAGATCAATGATATGATAGAATTTGCAACCAAAGATCCGTTCCAATCCTTCAGATTATTTGATGATGATGAAAATATATTATAACACAACTGACAGCGTTTTTGTGTATGTATCTCATGGCATTGCAGTTGCATTCACCAAAGAGCGGTAACTCAGAATTCAAGTATGAGTAATGGTGCAATTACATTTTCATCAAACTGTTTTTTCCAACACAGGAAATTGGACTGATTTTTTTCTCAAAGAAATATCTAAGGTACTATGATTTATATTAGATTAGTTCATAAATATATACAGATAACGAACGTTGCGTAATGACTTAAAATGTTAATTCTTAGGGGTTTATTTAGCTAGACCATGATAAGAAATTTGGTTGAAAATTGTCTCCGCCCCTCTATCCCCGCCAATATTGAACGATTTACAAGATCATGAAGACCTAAAAACTTTTGAAGAGGTAATATGTGAGTGTCGGAACGATACTCTGTGTTGAGTTGGGGTTGGTATTATCATTATTCTTAGCAACCTCTGTGGCAATGTTGCGATGCAAATGTTGTGATTAACACATGTGACTGAAAGTGATCAAACAAAAACTCTATACGATTGGCACAAAGAACAATGAAATAAGTGCACTAAGAGATTAAACATCTCTTGTTGACCGGTCACGGTCTGCCATGAAGTTCTTTATCTTGATCAGTAAACGAGGAATCCATAGTCATACATTGTAAAGAGAACGATCTACCACGCTAGAACACAGTCAGACAGCATTTGAACCTATGTCAGATTGGTGTTGGGAAAATCAAATAAAAAAAATATCGAAATAAACATGTGTTAATCGTACTCACAGTCAACAAAACATATATACAAAAACCGAGTAGCAGGGCACACGGACCTCGAACAAAACGAGGCAGGCCATATAATTAGGTAAACGTGAACCGTTGAACCTCCTGTACATCAATTTGTTTGTCAGTAGTCTTCTTGTTTTTAAAAATTGATATAAGTAGAACAATATCTTTTAAACACATTTACATATCCAGTTCAATGGGACGGAAGAATTGAACACCGTACCTATATTGGATTCCAACTCCATAAAACCCTTACAAACAATATATATTGCTGGATCTAGTAATGTTCCACCAACGCATTACGTTAAGGCTCATAAAAAAAAGTGCAGTGATAATCTGGTCGTGAAATTACACCTTAATTCACAATACAATTTTACTTGTACGGTTTAAACACTGGGACCATAATTCCCATACCTTGACCGCGACCGGTGTTCATACATTACCTGCATACTAGTCCGGTGACGTCAGCTATGATTACGTGACCTTTATTTTGGAACATCAATGAGGCCCTTCTTACATGCAAAATGGTTAACATTCTGTTACACGGAATTTATTAATAAGCTCAAAAAGATAATAAAAAATTTTAACATTGAAAAAGTTAGGAGAGCAAGTGCATACTTCCTTGAAAATAGTAAAAATCAAATACAACATATTGAACACGCCCTTGGAATTACAGAGTGTCCCACAGTCTTTTAGATACGGTAACTTAATATATAGTTAGAAATGTTGCTCCAACACTTTTCAAAATCTAAAAAAAAATGCAGAATCTATATTCCAAAAAAAATGTTGTAATCTGACTGGTAAGCAGGTATCGTGAACTGTCGCAGTTGTTTATCATGCGATAACCCTCTTATCAATGAGTCCTTATTGTAAATCAGATGCAAAAAGGGCGATTTTCAAATGTCGCGATATCATATCAGATATTACATTTGCACAGGATGAATACGGAATTTGAGAGTGATGCAATACTTAGGAAAAGTGAATTGTATAATAATTTCACGTGAACTTTTACACTTAATTTTATCTTTTGTTAGCCGTAGTAAATAAAGACTAAAGAGAATCTAATTATCTTGACATTTTCCCTACGATTAAAGGCGAAGTTACATTGTGTCAACGGAATCAAATCCAAACACATATACAAAATCGTGTAAGCAACACGACATCCGCAAAAAGTAAGGATAGTGCATGGAGGAGTGATCCTCTGCTGAACGGTCAATCCGCCGTGATGCCGCAGTCGAAATAAAGTAAACAGGATTAACCGTGTCAAATCTGTAGAAAATGACAGTCTAAAAGGGTATGAAACAAATCAGTCAACTATGACTTAGCTAATAATTTGTTATCGCAAACAAGGTCATTATAGCGACCGTAGAATTTGCGAAATGATTGATTTAACGAGATTCGTTGTAACCATCGCACATCAACCTTTTTGTTGTAGCTTGGCCTCGCTTTAAAAAGTCCGCATACGCATAGCATGCCTTGCGTATCGAATCAACTGGGAGATTATCACACAATAGCAGGTGATAGTGTATAGTTACTTATAGAAAAGGAAGTTGACGATGCAAAGTTAAAGTCATCACGCTTACCATTAATGTAGTTGTCCAGTCTGCATTGAGAGTCATGTAAGTAAAATAACCAATTGAAGCAGATTGTCAGATTCTGTTGGTGTCCTTTATAATCGAGTTCTTCGGGAATATATCAAATGGACATAATTGTGAACATTATGATTGTTATGAAAACACACATCTTATACCATAGTAAAGTTGAGGACAGGGCGTTTTTTTGTTTATCCGTAACAGTTTTTGCAAATTCTGCTTTCATATGATTATAAAAATAAGTCTGCAACAAGGGATATGAGTCAAGATACAATATGACGCAACTTTTTCAATTTGGAGTCAGATGCGCGAAGAGCAGATTTAGTACAGTCACTGCGAATTTTTTTTTCGGGGCCCTTAATCTAGAATGCGAACGCCCCGTCTTTACTCCTCACGAAATATTGCAGCTTCAAGGAGGCAACTTCAGAAGTATTGTGACATACATTGCCAGAAGTGGCGTAAAAGTCAAATGTGGATTTAAAAACTCTAAAACTTCTTGAGAATTTGAATCTTCAGAGCCTTTCCTTTCACAACATCAAAATGAACTTCATTTCAACACTTACACGACCATCCCGACGATAAATTAAAGACAGGCTTTGGTAAATTATAAGACAGTTGCTTCTCTAACATAAATGGCAAAAGGAAATATCTTATCTAGTGATCAGTCTTCAAAATATTTTGTTAACTTCTCGAATTTACAACAATACCTGAAGTGATATTAGAAGCAATCGTGGAGTTCCCCATGACAATATTTTGTAGTTTTTGCAATCGGTTTCAACAGTATGTTGGAATTCCAATGGCATAATTGTTTCCTCTATTAGCTGACTATTTATTTTCTTATTACGGTCAGAATTCATTCAAAAGCTTCTACATGAAAGAAGAATCTTAGCGGTGCCTTTCAATTCAACAGTTCGATATTTGAACGATGTTTATCTATCAATAAACAATGATTTCGATCATATGTCGATTCCAAATTATCAGATCTAGAAATAAAGGAACCACGAGTCTTCATGTGACATTAATATATCGTCAACTTCCATTTTAGTGCATACTTCCATCATCACCTGCTATGGATAGAGGTTATACTCTAACTATTCGATTACACAGAGATCTGACATCCTATAGCGTATGATCAGTTTTTTGAAATCGCAGATCATGACAAAGACAAGTTGTGCAATCGGTGTAGGGTAACTACGGACTTCGACAAGAAGTGAAGGCAGGATCAGGTGCGTAGGGAGGAGTTAAGCATCTCTGCTGACGGTCACACCGCCGTGAGCCCGTAGCCGAAACAAAGTAACGGGGTTATCCCATCGTCAATCATACGAAAATGATCAAGGGTATGAACAAATCAGTCAACATATGACCTTAGTGATATTTATATCGCAGCAAACAAGATCATTTTAGCGACCTTATCTCTGTTAAAAAATAATGAAAGATAGTTTGTGTAGAATTTGCGAAATGGAATGATTAAACGAAGATTTCGTTATCACCCTGCACCATCAACGTTTTGGTTTAGTAGTTGCTCGCTTTAAAAAAAATCATCATACCCATGGCATGCTCTTGCGTATCGAACTGCAATGGGAGGACATCAACATTCAGTAGCGCCGGCAATTTATCGTAAGGAATCACGGTGTAGAGTATTTAAAAGTCATGCCATTGATTTGAGAAAATTTTTGTGATTTCAATTTTACTAGAAGTTTCATTAGAATTGTTTTAGATCCGTAATCACTTTTGCAGAATACGTCTGATGTTTTTCCTTCACAGCTTTTGGTATTTTTCTTGATTAGCTAAGGTAAGGAATCCAGAAATGTATCTTTGTAGGGCTTTTTGTAAACTTTTCTATTGTTTTTGGGACTATGATTACGATTAACACATTGTTTACTTCGCCAATTTATATGAGAATATCAACAAAATGGGATGTAAGTACCACAAGGAAATGTTTGTGTTCATAATTAACTTGCAAATAGAAATAGAACTCCTCCATGGCACCTGATCCTGCCTTCGCTTTCGTCGAAGGTCCGTGTTGCCCTACACTCGATTTTGTATGTGTTTTTTGGACTATGATTACGTTTCATACTTTGTTACTTCGCCATTTTATATGTAAAAGAACTTTTAACCCAGTATTTATAACTTGTATAAAGGATGACCGGGGCAGAACCGTTTGTACATACCAATTGAAAGGAGTTTTATCACAATTTAACTTTTCTAGATTATGGCATAATTACATTCTAATTACTTATCTAAAGCACTTCACAGTTTAATTAAAGGCAATTAAAGCCGTAATTAGTTATAAATATGCCTCAAAGTAAGGTCATGTAGAAAGTCAAGTGCGATTGTCTTGTGCTATCGTTCGCTAACTTGTAGGCGTATTTCTTTCCGTTATTATTGACTTAGATCGAATGTCCATTTACTAAAGGTACATCGATGTCAAAATCCTCTCTCATAGTTTCTAAGAGTTTGATTTATTTTACCTTTAAAACTCCGAGCGTTCACGATTAATCTCGAATCAGCTCGTTTAAGAATTGACACCTTATGACGACCACAGTGACCACTGACCGCTATTCTCATTGTAACGAAA
>CAJDSM010028579.1:7293-23325 GCA_903981925.1 Ostrea lurida
ACTTTGAGACCACACCACATTGTAAAACGTGGTATATTTCTTTATATTATTGATCGAATTTATCTACCTGATAAAGACATTGGGCTCACGGCGTGTGTGACCAGACTCTTCATACACGCCATTATTAAAGCATTTTCTCTAGCTGTCACAGTCATAAAAAAAATCATTCATTTTTTTTACATGTAATTAGTTTACACTCCTTATGTCTGATTGCTGAAAACAATAAGTTATTTTATTTAACTTAGATAATCCTCAGTGATACATGTACGTGTTCCCAGAATGATCGCTCAAATCCGTCTCGTGTGTCGTTAATGATTGACATTTTCTAAATATTTTATGATGTGACATTCATTTTCATTACTGAGAGAAATATGAATGGATGAGGAAGTGACATATGTGAACATCGTGGTGTTCTCGCACAGAATGAGAGACGTATCGGCAGATTTTGCGAAAAAAATGTACAAAAGTCTTTAATCAGAGGGGGTGTTACTTTACTTTGATACTCAAAAGAATTACGTGGCTACAATCTGTTAGGGACCAACTTAATAATTTGGGAATGAAACCACGGTCAGCAGCTGACCGAATAACAGCGTTGTGGTGGCTGGTAACTAGATCAGTCTATGAGTCAACCTTAGAATATAATAAAATTGTTCACAGACAAGTAATTAATGTGTTGCTAATCCAGGAAGCAATGCCCTCAATAAAATCGGTTCATTAATACATTTTGGTTATTTGCTTTTTTGTGCATTACGTCATTATCAGCTTAGTGAGAACATTATTAGGAGCAAACGAAAATCATGGATTCTATGTACGAAAGCAATTTCGTGGCCTCATCTATTCATCTCGCAATGCTTCTGCATAAAGTAAGTGAGGATTATACCTCAATTTTAATTTCGAGTAGAGTTGTGAAGTTTGACCTCCTAGTCTACCGTGTTACTATGGTCATTTCGTCATATTTGATACACATATGTTTAAAAGAATAATCTTTTTGTGTGATATCGACGCTCGGTACCGCAAATAACCCTGAAAGGCAGCATAAACATAATTATTTGTGATATACTTGGTGATTGAACTAAAAGAATGTGGAGACAAACATATATAGTTCGTATATATTTCAGTCTTTAGATCCAAAATAATTGTTACGGATAATTAACATACAAGCAATCGAAATTATTTTTATAGATAAATACATGTATATAATTCGCCACACTATTGCACATCCTCCTGTATATTCAATATTAGTGTTATCAACTGGATTAAAAAGTAACCATGTGATAAAGTAAGATATGTTATATGTTGATGTAACTTGGGGTGATAATCATAGCGTCCATATCAGATGTGACCGGTCTTCATAAAGTGGAATATAATACATGATGATAAACGTAGCATTGTTACAGTACAACATTAATGGAAGGCAGATAATGTAGATATGCTTGATTTACCTAACTTAAACGACCACTCAAAATCCAACTATTTTCTGGCACTTAACATTAGACGTGTTTGTGATCCATCCAGTACTATTATCTATATTCTCATGGACTCTTTCGCAAGTGATCAATTCCCTATAAGTAAACAATTAGTTACAATAATGCGTCTACAGAAATTCTGCTTTTATAAAAAAGAATCTCAAGAGTACCAAATTGTGAAAGAAAACACTCAATATCCTAATTCTCATATGATCACTACAAATTCAAATCAGTATTGACTTTAACAAAAGTACACTCATTCACGTCTACTCCCTAAATTCTGTTTTCATACATGCCAAAGTCAAAAAGAAAACAAAAACATAAACAATCATATAATTTCAAATTCAAACAATTTGCAGCTTACAACATAGATGTCATTCAATTTTATTTATACATAAATCTTGTGTGCTTATAACAAATTATAGATACTTCCGGTTACAATTGCTATTATATATACACGCCACAAGATTATTTACAAATAAGTAATCACGCTTAATGCGTTATTATAGTACCCAGACGCGTACCAGAAGTAGACGCAGACCCCCCAATTATAAACAACAGAATCTAGACCTCTCAGGCTTCCCTCCCGCCCTGGCACCCCCTACAGATCCTAGCACATCTCGTCCGAAAACACCCCCGGAGAGCAAATTTAATTGCCAAAATCTCTCAGTTCCCTTTGCCCCCCTAGACCCCGACCAATTTATCCTACCATCGGTCGGTAGCTACTAGCATCCTTATCGCTACATTTATACCTGGTCGGTGCACCCCCCCCCCCCCCACGTTAAATTCCTGTGTACGCCCTTATACGGTTAAGACCGGCTTACCAATTTCTCTGGCAATTTTAATTCATAGAGTAAAAACAGAAGTATATTAAATCGGTTTAGCGTCTTACCCGATTATGTATCTACATGAGTCAATTATATACATGCACTTGTTATTGATGCCTTGCATACCACAAAAACCCTGACCTCCATACGTAGGATCACGTAAAATAGCGCTTCGGCCTAAAAATTTACTATAGCATTCACTAAACATTATTACGTCTGGTATGCAGCATACCCCGGTGTTAATTATCAACAAAATCCATTGCTCCATTTAATTGAACTTCCGCAGGTACAAACTGTGCATGTTTCCAATGTTATTTGATCCCCACATTGTATTATCAGTATCCTCAGTTCTTCTTTACGTTGCCTTCGTAATCTTTAAGCTTGTTATTTCTCTCTAACACACTGCTTTAAGTTAACATCATTATTTTATTTTTCATCAAAGATAGTATATGATCAGAGTTATTTCTTAATGATCTTAATCCCTAACAATGACTTCACTGTAAGTATTATTTCAGAAAAATACTTCATCAAAAATATTCTCCAACTTACACACATTCCTCACGATAACATCTTCAATCGATCAAACGATATATATATAATATAAATGTCTTTATCGTAAACTCTTTAAGCAATGCTACTGATCTCTCTCTTCTCCTCTCCGTTTTTTAAAGGAATACATAACATTACTCTAAAGACTAATTACACATACATCATTATTACAGAATTAACCAATTATAATCTTAAAAGCCAGGATTTAATTTATCAGTACGTTGTTAAAAAGTTTAAATCAACCTTGATCCATTCAATTTTGTAAACTAATATATAGACAACACATAAGTAAAAATATATTACTATAAGAAATCATGCCACAAAATAAATTTGAAATCCAAATAATCCCTTTAATCCACACAAAAAAATGCAAGCAATATTAACTAAGACATTGTTAAATACAAAAAAACCTAAACAATCCACCGCCAAAAAAAACACTTAACACTGAGACTACAGCATCATCCCGAAAACAAACACAATGAACAATCAACCAAGTTACCTTTGGAAGACTTCAATTAAATGCAAGAAGTACAATTGTCCTGACTAAAACCAAGCAGAAGCCCAACCACGAAAGGTAATTCATTGTAACCCATCTACATTGAATTTAGGAAAGCGCCTACTTTGACCTCTACTCATATCTACCTTTTTCTTACTGGCAAACGGAATCCAATAACCATATGCATTAATCGCCTAATTAATCAAATAACCTCAACAGCTAACACAATCTAAAAAAGATCAAACTCAGCAATATATTATCGTCTTATCTAAAATTACAAGAAGAACAAATTAACGCAATTCTAAACGTAACCACCGACCAAATTCACCTCGTGCACGAAATAATCTTCCCCACCATTAATAAACTCTATCACCCATCAGCTGTCCAAACCCTGCTAGTCTCTACAACCCCCCGAACTAGAGAATTTCAGTTCATTCATCGATGATCCCATCAGAAGACCAGAAGCAGTATCCACGCAACCCTGGCTAATTCATCTCAGGTTAAAATGTACACCAGGCCCCCCCCCCCCCTTTACGCCTGTAACACAGCTTAAATAAAGATAACAATCAACATAATAGATTCATGAAATATCATTGGATCAGGACGCCAATGATCACATATGTAACCATTACATAATATATTAATCAAATAAAACAAATTAACGAATATATGATACAGAATAAAAATGAACATAAATATACATTTCTTCAAAAAAAATTTTTTTAATAAAATTACATATGGTATCCTTTTCCTTTATCATCTGGTTTCATGTCATGAAAACCAGAAATTTAGAGATTAATCTCCATGACAATGTCAACCTTTTATAAACAATACGTGGCCATTGATTCACTTGCGCCCCCAGCACATGAAATAAAACATTTAATGATTTCTAAAATTCTACGTGCTACAATTTCTTTATAAAAATCAACCTTTTCTTCAACCACTATTCCTAATCCAAATTTGTGACATAGAATGCACCAATGCGAACGAACTAACACAAATACACTACATATAATCGAGTCGACAACAAAACTCCTGTAACGCCAAAATCCGTCCCTAATTAAGTTCGTCTGAAGCACTAACATAAGCACAAACACACAATTAATGCCATTCACATATACTAAAAAGTATTTAATTCTCTCAGCCTATTTGATGTACAACTATCCTTTCAACTGACATCACAATTTCTCAACATTCTCATTAATACTTTATCTAATTCACGTAACAATCATGTTACTTATTTATATTAGCATCTATATTACATTGTCACCTCGCTAACCTTTATACCACTCATTACTCACAATGATTGATCCGTAACAGATTAGCAAGATGCATTAACGATTATTTATTCACTAACTTCCGGCTTCATAAACAATACATCAAACTATCACTATCATCATCAATATAAAAACAGGCCAATTCCGACAGGCTGGATAAACTATAAAAAAATTCATATTTCCAGCACAAATAATCATCAATTCTATCACGATTGATAGTAACACCCCACATTGGTAAAGCCAAAAATCCTAAGACATCAATCTCTAAGTCCTATTCAATACAAAAAAATTCGGCATGAACAAAATCTCCATAATCCCTTCTACCTATTCTAATGACCCCACGGTAAGAAAATACCCTCTCTAAATAAATCGCTATTAAAATCGAATTAATAATCATTGAGTCACTAATCATATCATGACTAATTTATAACCTCCAACAAGGTATTAAAATCACAAGTGCTATTATCAAGAACACACTGTATTATGCTCGCAATTTTTAAAGACTTCCATTCAACAATGTAACCTCATTATGTAATTCAAAAGCGAAACAAGCTATCTCGGAGTTTTGAAGCTATAATGCTAAATCATACATCTTCCTAGATTTTTACATACAGAATCATCTTTTAATGATTTAATGCTTATTCTTCCATATTAATATAGGTATTATGACATTACCTCTTAAGATATCCGAATATCACGTTTACTACTTCCTAAATTATTAGCAAACTATAGCCAACCAAAGCATACCAATACGGTTCGCCATTTACATCCAAATTGAAAATGCGCTTATTCAAACCAATGATTGACGATCAACATCAAAGAATGTAAATTCCATATCATACAAATAAAATTAATATTATACTTTACTCGCTCACAGACAAGTATTAAAGTACGCCTAAGATAAGCTCTTCTCCACACATCACATTAATTATCTTCATTCCAAACACTCATCACCAGCAGACACACATTAGTAATGTCAACAAAACATGGCTCCTAGACAACCTACCACATGCAACTACAATTCAAATCCATCACGCTACAACCAGGTTAATATAAATTGTGCCAATACAAATCGTAACAATCTATCCACCAAAACATATATACAAATTCATTACAGCATTTCTTACTGTGTACTAAGAACGATATGCTTATCCCACGATCCACCCAATCCACAGTTATGCTATAAACAATCACTAATGAACATTTATACTTTTAACTTCATAGAATTGTCTATTACATAATCGAGAACCTTATGTTAAAACTATTTATTACAATTAATATTCGACCACGTAAATTAAGTCAATCTTATTATAAACAATATTCCTGCGTTTCCTGGTCTATTATTTTTTTTCTAAAAATATTATCTATTTTACATTCGTATCCAACGTTGTTTACGATTCTTTGAAGTATACAAATCAAATACTACACAAAATAGTCAAGAAAAATTGAGACACAATATCCTTTAATGTCATACAATCATTTACCATTTAATAGACTCTATAAATCACGTCGTATCCAACCCATACCATAATATCATCCAGCTTCCATATGATAATCAAAAATTGTTCAACTTCTTCCTAGGTCCATATCTAAATGTAATATAATAAAAATAATATCCCCCTACATCATCATGGAATATTATCAAAATCGTGAAATCACAATCTTTCCACCATATAATTTCACATTCAAACTACCTGTTCCATATATTAATTCCCACGTGTATAAACCCCACATTTACTACCTATATTATCAACTACTTCAAATAGACATATCACCTTTACACATACGTTCATCCTTGAACCCACACTAATATATAACAGTATGTCGAATGTCACTAATATACATCACTATCGATACAAAATCTACTTCTGTATTAATATCCCTAACAATTCTCGACTGTTACTAAATGGTATCGAATTAATTTTCTTACATCCGTTAGTTCAATACCAAAGATAGTATCACAACAATTAATATGTCAATACGAATCACACAAAGTATTCTTTTAAAACATATCAATTATGACGGAATAATAGAAAGATATGTCAAACTAAAAGCTACTCGAATAGACTAATCTTAGAACGAAAAAATTGAGGTAAATACCAATTCCTTCTCATAAACTATAATTTCTTTCATCTCTAGATGTGTCTCTAATAAATAACATTCACAAAAAATCAAATCACACAACTCTATTAAGGAACATTTTATGCATTGGTTCTGATATCACACTTAACCTTACTTCCTTAAACCCACTTTAATAATCAAGTCTAAAAGAAAAATCTATAATTTTTCTCTGATCAATCACCATTTAAGACCTAAAACCATCCAACCTAACATTTTATGAAAAATTTCCTCTAAACATTTCCATCCTTCATTCACCGGAAAAAATATAAATTAATTCATCATTAATTATTCTACAACAACAAAACAAGTCCATTAGACATATTTGTTCAAACGATCAAACATCACCTCAATCAAAATGGTTTGACCAAAAATCTCTCCATCACTAAAAGTTGAATATATACTATCTATGACGAGACAACCCGTATCAGTCTCAATTGCTACCAATGTGTCATTCCAATCTTACATTTCCTAACACTCTATCACATCTCTCAACAAATAACCACCCTCGATTCAAAAACCATTGACATTGCCAATCTCCACGCCTCCTTCTTCGCGAAAACTCAATTTCACCTCTTTTCACTTCACATCTCAGGCAAGTATGAACTTCATACCACACAAAAGAAAAACGCATTACAAAAATTAACAATTATCTACACAACGGTTATAAGCAATATGCTGAACACTACTGTCAGCCACTCATTACAACGTAAATAAAATACCATTTCTGCCAATAATACATTATATTAAACACCATTACATGGTAAAAATTCAAATATGTTTCATACTGTACACTAAAACTGCTTAACTCAATGCTCTTAAGATCTTCACATACCCGAACCATTTCTCCAGAGTAAAACCTACATAACTATAAGAAAATCCACACTTTACAATTCTCTCTTCCTCTCCTCCTTGTTTGAGAATCTAAACTGTTATCTCTAATATGAGGCAATTTCTCGACTATCATAGACATGTCACGCCTAGACCAGACTTTAATAATCCCATATTAAAGCATTCTGCTAGCTTACATTCATAAAAAATCTTTCATTCCGTACATAACTAAATTACACCTCCGTTCTATTGAAACACAATAATGACTTTATTAGACTTATAAATCTCACGGATACAGTACTGTCCAAAATGATCTCAAACCTTCTCAGTTCCAACTTAACAACATTTCTAAATCTTCCCCCCGTACTCATGCTCATTACTGAAAACTATGAAGTCAACACGAAGACATCCTTACATTGATGTGTCTCGCAACAAAAGCTGCAATCGCGAAAATTCCAACGATTCGCTTTAATCCACCAGATTACTTCTATCTCAGATAATCTGCTAATCTCCTAACCAATTAAAATTTCAACATAGTCACATCGACCACATAACCATTCCCGATGATGTCCTCCTAATAATATCTATATCACTCAATTTTACTCACTTTCACCGACACCATTCTCAATGTAAACACCTTTTAGAATCATATTTCGATCACATCTACAAAATAATGTCTAACATTTTTAATATAAAAGAAATAAAAATAAAATATTTCTTGAACGATTATCACCGAAATTTAACGTAAAACTTCACGATCCCGCATTTGTTACTCTCTACTCTCTTATACCTCATCACCCGAAATATAACTTCACTTTCTTACCAACAAATATACATTTACAGAACAAATAAATGTCTATCACAAACCCTCTCATAAAGATCTTCATTAAATACATTTGTTATTATTTTCCAACTAATCATCAGACTAAAAACAATAATCAAACAAATCATAATTGCATAAAATCTCTCACGATTCATCATCTTCTTCTACAGATACGAATCGAAATTATTTACCTCCATCCGTTACATGTAGTCGTCAAATGTTGATACATCTGAAAACTTTTTTACTCCACCCTATTCAACCATATATAAGCATTGATCATACTACTTGTCGAGAACGAAAATAATCTAACAAGACAGATATACATCGATCATCTCCACCCAATCAAACAAGTTCACTTACAATAACATACAAGCAATCCAAATATTGATTACAAATAGGTATTATCCCACACTAGTTCCACATCCTCATATCCCCCATTAGTTGTTATCCAATGACTAAAAATACCACGATAAAGAATCTATTCAATTATTAACTCACTAGCCCGTACCCATGACCCTCTTATACATTCTAAAACTATATGATACCTCTGCATCTACATTACACATAAATTCGTACACTACTCTTTTAACTCAATAAAAAAGTCCGATGCCACTTTACGAATATTCTTAAGAACCACGACAATATCACATCAACAAGTCAACTTTTATAGTCCATAATACAAAGTCAGAGATTATTCTACTATAAATATTTGCCATACCACACTACGTAATAATCCTACTTATACCCAAATGATCCAACCGACAGACATTCTAAACAGTTTGATTCACATTTCAGCACTCTCTTCCACATCGTCCACAAACCCCTAATCACAAAACTGCAAGAAACTACAAAAATAATGAATACTTTCTCTATAAAAAAAAAATAAGATACCACACCATGCAATAATCGCTAAACTACCTCCAAGATATCCGTAGTCACCTCTTCATAATATCTTTAACACAAAGAACATCAACTCTAGTACACGCGACTCTCCAATAACAATTCGACTAAGTACCCGATAAAAGTATACCTATTCCTTCTACCATCATTTTGTCCTTGATATAGCGTACATACTACTCCCATATAACACAGTAAACCTAACGAACAGTGCTAAATCAATTGTATCTTTGTACTCATTACCCTAAAAGTTGAATCCCAATATATAACCCCTCCTAAGTACAATCCTTATCCTAGTATACAATGATCGTTCTCACAGCAAATCTTCTTCCCATCAAGCATGTCATGGCATCCCATATCCATATTAATAACGCATATCATCGATGTGTACAAAAGCTTCATATTAATTGAAAGTAACTCATCGTCTTCAGTCCTAAATTAATAATATCCCAACTTTGCAGCACTTCGCTTGAATTAACTGAACTTCCAACAATTCTTTGACGTTACAAAATCAATTGTTCAAAACCCATTCCAAATTTAATAAAACCCACACTACATTGCAAACAATATGCTTTCTAAATGAAGATTAAAAAACAAAATCCATGATATTACACTATACATCCTAAAAGTCTACATGAAATAATACTTAATAATATGAACATTCAACCCTAATCATTAAAAGATATTCATGCAATATATAAGCATCCTACAGGATCACCATATATCAACGACTCACAACAACTCATCATGTACTTGCTTTCATGTTCTCTTACCTTAATCACCATTCCAATGACACTTCTCCAAACATTCCCTCAACAAATCATCACACTCCACCACCACTTTACGGATCATGATAAACATAACTCTTAACCTATAATACTTCATCCTAACTCATTATTCAATCAATAAATAGACATCATAACATATCAATCATTACATAGAACCCTTGATACATCTTTCAAAATGTTAGTTTAGTTCGGCTTCATAACCTACACACTACTACACATGGATTAAACTCCAACTATCCTGCCCCACACCCAACCTCTTTTTCCATTAATATTCCATACAACTTCATCGCTGTTCCCTATCTTCCCTATAACACTATGGCATTTACTATCAAGTCTTAGAAAATAACATATTCTGAACTTAACACTCCAATCTTCTTTACTGAGTTATCCAATGTTAAATGCAATTTTCTTGATCATTAATCTATCCATTCCGTAGTCCGTACGTCCACGAGCGTTAATATAACATCTAAACATCCACATTCTGACATCAACCATCATTATAAAGATTAGCACACAGCCATCCGCACCATGACGTGGTATCATCAATACATGTCTACACACTCACCAATCCAAGAAATCTAAGATCACATACTTATAACCAGCACATCCCAATTTTACATCACACATTACTAAAAAACACCTTACATTCAAAATAGTCTACAATGTATGGCAAAATCAACAATTAGCCATCCCGTATAAATCAAAGAAGAAAGAAAAAAACTACGTTTAGTACACATCATAAATAACAAATTAATTTTATCAATTCCTATTACGTTACGTAGAACACCACTCACCTAACCTATCTCAAGCTTAACAAACTTCTTAGCCACCGCCACGTACTATTCCTATTATTTCCTTATCCCTTTCCAATTATGCACACTTCCGTTAATAAACAACTTGACGGATACACAACTCTAGTCTCTTACAAACATGCTCTTTAGAAAAAAAAAATCTCTAACGCACGTAGCCAATTTCAAAAATAAACACTCAACTATCCTCTAAATTCCTCACTACTCCATACAATAAATCCAATCAGCATTATTTAAATACAAAGCTTTTCTTTCACTCGACATTTACCCCTAAAATTTGTTTTCATCACATCTCAATAATCCAATAACAAAACCAAAATAACGACAACAAATATTAATTCAATATCTAAACAAATTTTTTTAAGCGACACAACATCTATATTCATTTCATTTTTTATCTTAATAATATTACTTACTCTCATTCCAATACATTAATACGTTACTATGCTGATCACGATATTTACACTGACCACAAATAATTTACAAGAGAATCCACTGTCTAAGTCATTATTATTTTTACGACACGTAACCATTTCACGTGCCATCACTCCCATTTAACTGACAGATGCCTCAAAACCCTAGCTCCTGTGCTTCCCTACCCAGACTAATCCTATCCTGATTCTGACCAACACCCCCCAAGCAATCAACATGCAAAATCCCTCAGTTCCCGTGCCCAACCCTACAGATTATTCCTGACCACCTATGCGATAGCACCTTAACCACATATAACCCTTATCTTCCCCACCCCCGCCCCCCCCCCCCCCACTAAATTCCTCTTACCGCCTTACTGTTAACGCAACCATGTCTTTGCTCAATTTAGACCATTGTAATGATAAAAAATTAACTGATAGGTTGAAATCTGTCTTTGGGCTGTCTAACCCAACTATGGATTTAGTCTACATTAGCGGAGACATCACTATTTTATTGCTCCTTGCATACCACAAAAAGCTCCAGCTCCATACTAAGTCACAAAATAGTGCCTTCTGTCTAAAATTATCACTACTCACATGCATATTAACATAATACGTTTCTGTAGATTCCTCTAACCTCCTTTGCTAATAGCAGACAAAATCTAATCTTCTTCATTTACATTAAGTCTTCCATAAGTACAAAGTTCTTCTCATTTCCATTTTGTCTTGACGCCACAGTTATCATTCCCTCAGATTCTACATTCCCCCAATCTTTAGAGCCTATCAGTCTCTCACACACTCCTTTACAGTTTTACACGAATATATTTTGTCATCAACATATATATGAATCAATATATTTCTAATTCTATATCTAAACAGATCTCTACTTGACTATAGATTAGTTCCAAAAAACGACTCATCAAAACCGCTATATTCCCACTTACACAACATTTCCTCACCGATATAAATACATCTACTTTTGCAAATAACGATACTATTATTAATTATCGTAGATCCTAAATACTCTATAAGACTGTATCTCTCTCTTTCCCCTCCTTTTTAAAATACAATAACATACCTAAAGGACTATTACAGACTATACATGCCACTTATAGACATACTACATCGATTATCTATAATCTCATAAAAGCCTAATTTTAATTTACTAAACTGTAAATTGAACATCCTTTATCATCATCTCTGAACTAAATATCAACACAAGTAGAAATATATCTTGAGACTATAAAAATCCCACAAGATAATTTATCCCAACTATATTTTATTCCACACAAATAAAATCAACATATATAAAACTTAAAACACTGTTAGAACACAATAAAACCCTTCCAAAATCGCCGTTCTAAAATAATAAAAAACACTAACTCAACTAAAACGTCGAATCCAAACAAACACAATGTAACAATTCAACCCAATTACCTATGAAGACGTACAAGAAGATCAAAACTACAATTGTCCTACTAATTACAACAAACGAGCGCATCCCAACTAATCAGTTACACCCCGATCTACCTATATAATTCTTCCGAAACGCCACTTTTGACCTCCTACTGAGCACCCCTTCGTGTACTGGCATACGGAATCCACATAACCAAAGCTAACTCGCTAATAACTCAATCAATAACGATCATCAGTAACGACACTAAAACATATTTCAAACACATAGATCTTCATATCTTCATTAAATCTAAAAATTATGCAAGAAACCAAACGCTATAGCGTAACCAGGCCGTTAACCAGAATATCCTGCCTTCACAAACTAACGAACATCTAGACTACAAGCTGCAGTCACCCTCTAAGTCTCCCGTAAGAACCTGACTAGCTCCCTACAACACCCCCGCAACGTAGATATTGCACTTTCCATTTACCACTTCACGCCTCAAAATCATTACGGTCAGTAGCCACCTCAACCCCCCGTAACTAATTTTTTCATTCCAGCTTAAACTCATCGCACCCCAGCACCCCCTCCCCCTCCTGTCCCCTCTCGAACACCACTCTAACATTACACATAACGTACATCCACCACTTACCCTTCTTGAAAGTGATCCATAATGGCTCATTGACATATTCACAATTCCTATTCCGTAACCCCCAGTACCTCCACCATAATATCTTATTAAAAAACAAACAAATTTAATTCAGATCCCCAAAGAAACAAATCCAAATGCCCAATATACATTTCTACACCTATCCAAAAAAATTTGTTACATATCAACACTAATAATTGTTTACTTCTTCTTTCCCTTTTTATATCCTTGCATCTCCATGGAAAAACAGAACAGCTATGAACATCTCTCACTTACACAGTCCACATCTGTACGTAACCACACTCACATACTGCATTCTTCCATGGTATACACATGAAACACTTAAAAGAAATCTTATTTTCTTTTAACATTGCCTACGGCTCTAGCAGATTTTCTTTTTAAAGAACAACCTCTCAGACCCATCTATTGCTCAATCCAATTTGCGACATTATAGAAGCAACATGCCAGCAACTCGAAAAAATCACAACTTACAACAAATACCACCTAAAATCGATCTCACACAATACTCCTCTCTTACAACTTCCCAGAATAAATCACGCTCCCTATTAATCTCCTTCCTCACAACCACCACCCACACAGACTATCACTAGCCTAAGTGCTTCTTCCACATATCTACCTCACAAAAAACTATTTACTGCTCTCACCCATTCTTCATCACCCAGGACCTATCGACCCTTCACCTTACCTTATCATCACTCTCTCAACCTATCTACATCCTAAGTTACGTTTATCCTAATGTTTATTCCAACAATCTTATCGATACTTTATATACATCTATATCCTCACCGTTCTAAACCGTATCTATCATACCACCTCGTATCAGCCAAGATTGCATCTTAACTATATAATACTGCCTGATTATAAATTCCATGCCTATTCAGAATTACTAACCTTACACGGCGTCGTCACGTATAAAGTATACTACAACAATAATCACATCACCACGAATTCAATATCAAAAAACGACTCTCAAGTAACACTGTGCCTAAACGAATCAACAACAAATATTGATATTGACAACTACAAATAAATCATAATCTCTCAATCTGTACCTACACTCCCCGAGCATTGTAAAGCCAAACATAACGAACACATCCATCTGCCCTCTAAGTCCCGCAATATATACACACACAAATTGTCCACCTAACATACAATTCCCCCCATCTAACCCTCACTATCTTATTCTAGACCCGAACCTAAACCAGAACTATACACCTCCTCACTAAATCCATCGACATAGCGAAGTCATATATCTATCACTTCTATTAATACTTCACCCAATCATCTGCATACTCTAAATCATAGTTTGAACCTAACACGCATAGACAACAAGAATCCTACTCCATTCACACGTACCACATCTAGTTATGTCTATACTCTAGGACCGTTTGCACCTACTCAGTAACACATTAAATATGACTTAAGCTAATAAAATCACAATCGAATCTATCCCTTTTCTGATTTCTAATCCTAAACACGTCATGAGCATCTCCCAATTCCACTCACAACTCATCTTTCACAATAACACTCGCTATCCCAATAATCAGTCTCAATCTCAATTAACCTACTTTTAAGAGAGTTATCCCAGAGAATATCATCAGTTACGGTAGCGTTCTAATTGCTTCATTAGCAAACCATAAGTGAGGTGCCACCATAATAAACAAAGTGTGTCCCATTTACATCAAAATTAGAAATTCGGCTATTTCAAAACAGAATGCATCTTAACATGATACAATCAAAAATAAGGTTTAGAATTCGCGAAGTAGTCATACAAAATGACAGAGTAAAGCGAACTTATCAAATCTCACACCAATTTGATTTAAATTACTTCACACATAATAGAACTTTCTACAAACATAAACAATAAGAATATTGCGTTATTCCTACATAATCACATTCAACACACCAGAGAATTGCAGACAAAAGAGCAGTTCTCCCTAAACCTGATCCCCACATTCTCATTATGAGCGAACATGAATTCGATTCCTTATCCTATACAGGGACATATTAAATTCTGAACGTACAAATCGTTAAATAATCTTCCCAAAAGACGATACAAATCATTGAACGATTGTTACTTACCTTACTAAATGAATAATAATCTATCTTCCCAATACATCCAATCCACATATCCTAGACAACCATCACTAATGAAAGCAGTTTGACTTAGCATTTCACGTTAACCTAGAAGGCTATCTAGTGTATCAAGGAAGTGGACCTAAAACCGTATGGTCTAAAAACCGTTGTATTGTACAATTAAATTACCACTAGAATCTAAGACAATCTGTTTAATGGTCTAACAATTATCCGTCCTGTATATTATTTTTGTTTCTAGTAAAAAGAAAAATTGCATCTATTGGTCATTTTCGTATACCAATTGTTTTACAATGGTTTAATTAGCAAAGAAAAGAACACAACAAAATATCAAAAGAAGTTATAGAACAAAGATACCTTTCAATCAGAGAATCAACCATTATAATGACACTGATAAGATCACCTGGATCACACCATATAGCATAATATGGGCATCACTTTCTCATTATTACTATCAAAAATTCACTTCTCCTATTCATATTCTAATTTATATAAAAAAAATATTCCCCTAATCACATTAAATTGCATGTCAGAGACACTTTTTAATGCACATAGTTTGCCACCAGGAATTTTAATGAAGG
>CAJDSM010028587.1:7946-24084 GCA_903981925.1 Ostrea lurida
AGAAGAGATGGCAAGGCAAACTGATTCTTATTAACTAATTTCCTTATTCAAGCTGTATGTCTACCTCTTAGTCTATCATCAATCTTCCTTTCTGTCATTGATGTAAACGAAAAATATGTAGGAGTAATTAAAAATACTATTGTGTTTTGTTGTAAATCGAGTAAGAAGAAGATGCATGATTATGTAACATCTTTTAAAACCAATTTGATTTAAAGCAGTAATATCTAGAACCATAAATAGTTACAGCTGAGTACGATAAGAGGGAAATACAGCGTTCAATTATTCGTGATTAATTAACTATTGGTCGTTGATTAGCAAGCTCGTGAAAATTGAAAATGAATGTTCAATGGAATTATTTTCATCTTCAACATTGCGGAAAACTGGTAAATCCAATTTGTATTTCACTACTTTCTGATTATTATGGATATCGTCAATGTTGCTTTATCTTTCACACACGGCATCAGTGTTCCGGCAATCCAGAATTGCACGGTTATTGCCAATATAAATTCCGTTAAAAATAAACGTGTTCACTTAATACTCCAAAGGAATGGGAATGTCATTAATATGTACAAATCCATGTTTTAAGTATTTACAAAAAACCACATACTCCAACAAACGCTACTTCAGACATCGTCAGTCGAGCATGTCGCATCTTGGAGAAGGAAAAAATATTATGTTATTAGTGATGAGATATATTTATTTTAAAATCTAAGTGTTGAATACTAATAATAGAACATGATTATAGTATTTCTAACTCAGGACCCTTTGCATGGATGTAAGGACTATGATCATACATTACAAGTTGTTTCTTTGATTGTTAAGCTCGATCTTCATTAAACAATGAATTGTAGAACAAATATCGAAATCTTGTACAATGTGGATTGGATTAATTCCAAAGATATCGACAGCAGTGTAGCAGCTAGAGGTTTTGGCAGTGGATATGGTGCTCGATGACAGTAGGCCCGGCGTTTCCTTTTATGGAATGAGTCTGTTTATCCAACCCATATGCAATGCTTCTCATCCCCTGCTGTCTTACTGATCGGTATTCCTGATCTCGTCCTATCAACAGTTTCGGCGGTGAGGCGCGGTGCCTGTTTTGCCAGATGTATGCGTTTTTTCATTGCAAACTACGTATTATTATTAACATCGATCAAAGTGTTAATAACGACCGACTGCCTCTACACTTATTTTGAATCCTAAGAAATTTACAATTAGATAGAAATAGCGTCAACCAGAAGAGAAATACTATGCGCTGTCTCCCTAAGAATCAAGCAATCAGTGGAAGCTAAGCAAATTATCTTTACAGACATTGTGATAACTTAAACTATTTTTGCAATAATTTAGCAAAGAAAGGAGGAAAAAAAAAAAAAAAAAAAAAAAAAAAAAATTAATACTTGTACGTCAAGAAAAAATCCTCTGTTTTTATTGCCTCTTATTTTGCGATGATCTTAGATTGGTCTCTGACTTCTTATGCCACACCGATGCCGTTTTGTGCTTTGCGACAGTGTTACGGGGGTTTCTTGACTCTTATACCCTGGTTTTTGTATATGGGAACAATGCAGCACGCCCATGTGAAAGCGGGGGGTAAGAGTCCGAGGATCTCGGACTTATCGCATTGCGAATAAAATTGACTATGATTGATCATGTTTTCGTCCCGTTGAGAATATTTCACTCCATTAACGTCACCATTGCCGGGTGAAGGGCTGCAATTTAGACCTATCGCTTAGCACTTATGCTTTTCAGCAGTGAAGGTTCGTTTTACGTGCCACACCACTGCTGGCGACACGGGAACCCTCCGTTTTTAAGGTCATGTCCGAAAGACCTATGATTCTCACTCTCTAACTTGCCGAACATCTTGGCGACAAGGAGGCAATCACTAACCTATTTAAAAAGACGTCTCGAGAGCTCTACCTGTGCCACCCGATGTTCGAACCGGTTAGAAAATTTTATTATATCTTTTTATGAGAAATATAAGGAGTTATCCATCCTTTAATGTAACAAAGCACGTACAAAGTTATGATACCTTTAGACATTAAATTTGCGCTATAAAAATTATCAATTTTTCCATCAATTTTTTCATCTATAAATGATATCAATACATGAATTCTTATTTTGGGAGCTGTGTTTAATTGTATCTTACAAGTATTTACAATCGTTGAAAGTCCTAACAATGGGATACACTTGTATATACGTGCAGATTTAATTATGCTCATTGCAATCCACCTTTTTGGTGCGTTTATGTGCTATCATCTAGATATTTAACACAGCCATGTTGAAAGCCCATTGACGACCGCACGACGCCTTACCACATTACGCTCCGATAAAGTCACTGCCTGTAATCCGAAAATCTACAAGCTTGCAAGAAACTCTACGTTTGTAGTGTAGTATACACCGTACATTCTACGAGTTTGTACAGTACAACACGTGATGAGGTGCTCTGCATAGTTTTAGATTTACTGGTCACCATCCTCACCCATTGTTGGCTCTGCCTGAAGCAATCGGAACTGCGCCATGAATCCTCTGATCTCTCAGATATTTTAGATCAGTGAAATGAAATAACGAATTGAGATAAAGAGAAAATGAGATACGGATTGAGATCCAAGTCGAGAATGAGATAGGATTGATAGCCTTGTTCTTCCAGTCTATGGCCACTGGGCTTTCTGATACAAACATGAAAAGCTAAACTTCTTTACGCTAGATCTTTGAGATTAAGTCTACATAAAGACATGTAAAGATAGGCAACTTGCAGGGGGAATGTTACAGGATAAATATCTACATTATGTGGGTAATGTTTCCCGGTGATCTTCAAGAGGCGCACGGAGAATACACGCTGGGATCACAGATGCTGCGTCTTTCGGTAGATATAAACCTTGCACTTAACTGATGGTGCTTACAGGTACACAATACAGGTTCTTATCTCGCTTCAAGATCTCGCGCTGTAGAGGAACTTTCATATTCACTATCAGGTTCAATCAGGTCATACGGTGCACAAGTATGCAGACTTCGTTTCTTCATATGATAATGAAGCCTGAACAATTCACATTGGAAAACAATTATCAGGATAGACGGCAGTCTTTTGGGTTAATTTATTTATATATTTCAAGGGCTTCGTGAATTTATTTTCTATTATGCTTTTGGTTTTTTGGGTTGTTTTTTTTTTCATATGTCCCAGCATTGCTTAGGGTTTCCTTACACCATGCTGTGAGTACAGAGAGAATAGGTAAGAATCAGTCAAGTGAACCGTTGCATGCAGGATATCAAATAACTATAATCACAAACATACAACACAGGAATAAATCAAATTCAAATTTTACGTCTTTAGCCAATTAATGTTATTGATAAGATGTTAAATAAAAATAATCTGTACTTACTTTGTGACTATTGTAAAACATCTAAAATATTCAAAACACACCCTGCTGGATCAACTTGCACGCACACCCTGCTCCTTACCGGGTATTGGGAAGCACTAACGAAAAGTGCCAAATCGTGAACCTCCCTCTCTTATCACGCCATACCTCCCTTTGTGACGTCACAACGCTTGTTCCATAGATGGGCCGATTCGTCAGGTATCGGTTGACCGACGACAGCTTCCGTATCTCCATCAAACGCGCTTAGCCACCGTCGTTAAGGATGGCATAGATATCATATGCGACTGCTCTCTAACTTGTGTATTTCTGTTGCATTATACCAGAACAAATATTTTTATGTCATTTATGAATGAAAAATATGTTTTTCTAACGCCTACAATTATATCAGAAAGTCTAGACGTTCCGCTAGACTGATTATTTTTATTAGGAATTTGTTGGATGTACATATTGTAAAGATCTGTTTATTTTTTTTAAAAATATTGAAGTTATCTGATGTGGGCGGGGGTTTACTGGGCTAAAAACTTTCAATTCATAAGTGTAAATGATATATTTCCTTTCGATCTTGAAAGTATTACACATGTACTTATATTGAATTTCTCGGGCTTTAAACTTTTTGCTTCACTAAGTTGAATACAATTACACAACCATATATTTTTGGTAAAATCATTACAAATTGCATGGTAGAGATCAAGATTCTGCGCGTGGTTTCCGCGATCCCCCCGCGAGGCACACATTAGTTTCGAATTAATCGGTGAATGCAGATTTGTGACACTCTCCATATACAGCTCCTGGCGCTATCTACGCGTGCTGATAATTTGAACCACTATCGAGGACCATAATGAATTAAGATGAGAACCTCTGTTGATTACTAATTCGATAATATGCTTACTAACTATATTCCTCGCACGCTGTATATCTACGGTGCAGCTGGACTCGTTACTAATGTGCACTTTGTCTCGCACCCTCGGCGAATCTATCGGCCGTGAGTGCTTTTAGTTTAGACTTAAGAGATGAATCACGTTGGATCTCGGGGGTTTTCTTGCACACATAATTACCAAAGCAGTTTGAACCCCAGTCCTTTACAATATCTCCGGCTGAACTACACCAAGTATCACAGAAGTATATACACGTACCATGTACATAAACTGATACGCGAATCAAAGAAAAATGTAAACATTGCTGATTTGTTCTTTCTATATTAATTGCTAAATTTTTTTTTATCGGAAATATTGTAAATTGTTCATGTCCATTAGTTACGAATTGATGATATTAAATTCTATGTGAAGAAAGGGTGTTTTGGTTTTTGGGCTTTTTTTTATGCCCCAGGAATCTTCGCATTTCGGGGCATATAGTTTTTGGTCTGTCCGCGTCTGTCGTTTGTCCGTTTTGTCACTAAAAACTTTTATATATAGCCCAACTTGTATAGTTATGATGGGACTTTCATATTTCACATGTGTGTTCCTTTATGACAAGCAATTTCTACTGTGGCCAAATTTTGACCTCCTTGGCTCTTTTGATCTTGAAGTTTGACCTACTTTTCAAAACTTTAACATTGGCCATAGACTTTTGAATTGCAAATGGTAGGACTTTCATATTACACATGTTGTGTCTTTAGGGACACGCCCTTTCATAACTGGTACCCAACCATGTTTGACCTCTGGCCTTGACCTTGAAGTTTGACCTACTTTTCAAAAACTTTAACATTGGCCATAACTTTTTTTTGAAATGGTAAGTGATAGATTTTTCATGATTTCACATGCTAATCCTTTTGGCAAGCCCTTTCACCTGGCATGTGGAATCCGGGGGCATCAGTGTTTCACAAACACGTACATCTTGTTATTTCGAGATTTATATAATATTAATTTGTAAAACCTCAATAGACATATTTGTAGTAAGTACTAATATAATATTAATTTACTTCTTCAATAGTCGGATCTTTACTGAATCTTGTGTGCGCCGATTGTGCCAATTATAATGTTCAACGTGCTGCAAAACATGTCATTGCTTCACGCTCCGCACATTTTTTTTTTCTATTTTACAAAACTCATCATGTTAAGACGCGTTTTTTCCGTTTCACGAAAGGTAAAATGTTATTTCATACCTTTTATTTTACGGCTTCCTTAAACCATATGAGTATAAATAATAATTATCGCCATCGGAAGAGTGGTACCGTACAAGTATGAATATTGAATTCTACGTGATAAAAAGGTGTTTGGTTTTGGACTTTTTTTTTATTCGAGATTTGATGCAGATATCTAATCAAACATGCCAATAAAATTTCACATAGAATTCTGATTTTTTACACTAAAAAATATTCATGAAAAGAACATATGGGAAAGACCGAATAACGGTATGCACTGTCAAAAGATACTACACTTGCCAAGTGTGCAATTGTTTTGCCGTTCAACTAAATTAATTAACGTAATTTAATTAATTTGTAGGTTGTTGATTAATTGTATATTGTTAACCGTCTTCGCTGCGAAAAATTTCCATTCATATGGAGACGTCACCTTTGCCGGTGAAAGGGCTCAAATTTAAGCCAATGGCCTTTGAGCAGGGGGGGGGGGGTCTTTATCGAGCCATACCTGTTGTGACACAGGAACCTCGGTTTTTGGCGGTCTCATCCGAAAGACAGTCGCCTAATACGACAGCAAGGGGTACTGAGGGTCTATATAACCGGATCCCAAGGGGGCAAATCAACTTGGGTTAATAACGGTAACTTTAAAGTTTGGCAACAAGCATAATTTTAACTGACTGGCTGGTGTTCGGTGTTTCGGTTAGCTTATATTTTAAATGGGTGCGTGTTTTTAATGTCCCTTCATGGTATTGTGCAGCATCCTCAACACATGATATGTATCTACTATTCTCATGATAATTGCACTGGTATCGGTATATGCTCAAATACTATATGATACTAAAATTATGGGCACAGCACCCCAAGGTTCTTGCGCCACTCTTACACTGCAGTACCAAGATGTCACTGGCAGATGTTGTGTATTGAAATCCAGACGTTGTGCAAGGCTGCAGCTAGTATTCTACAGTGAGTGCATATAGTATAGAGGTCAAACTTTACTGTGACACATCACTTGCATTTTGGCCAACTTCATCAAATGCTCCCTGAAATAAGAATTTGCTTGCCGAATTTGACAGCTACCAGAGTACAGGGGAGGGGGGGGGGGCGGTGATTGGTAGCATTACTTGCGTCGATACTCTCCTACAATTTGAATTTGCCCGGTATTCGATTATTCAATTCTTCTGTGCATCTAAGTCTTTTGAAAACGTTTTCATTATTTTTGCCATTAACCATTTGAAAACCATGACCAAAAGGTTGATATCATATGCTTTCAAAGGTGGTCTGTTTTTGTTTATTAAACAACACACAGTTCTTACATATTCACCGATTGAAATTGTTGACAACAATTGTCTAAATGTCGCCATTTTTCAGTCTGGCCGTGCGCATCCTCAGCTATCCAGCGTATCTTTGGGACCGGTGTTTGCTTCAGTACTTGTAACTGTGTTATTCACAAGACTTTGGCAGAAGACTGGCATCTGTGTTTGAAATCCCGCACTCATTTAAAAAATGTATGGAGTCAAGGAAACACCTTTCTACCAAAAGCACATCATTTTCGGTGAGGAAATTTGTTTGCATGTTTTCATATAGAGGCATCGTTGTTAAGTAAAGCCCGAACCACTTTGATGTAACAACGATGTAGCCGCTCGTTGTTGTTATCAGTAATAGTTTTCAAAGTCGTCCTTTGTATACAGAATTTGAGCAGTCGTTGGATTTGAACGACGAACTATTTTGTATGTAAATGTGAACTCTTTTGTATGTAAGTGTATGTACCGCTCAGCACTAATGTGATAGTGTCTGAAATTGGATCAGAAATAAAACCATTTCGAGATATCAATCGTGATTTTCAACCATTTTTGATCTGGTGATATAAGAAATTAATCTTACATTTTTTCGGGTGATGCAGGTATCATCGAATTTTAGACGGTAAAACTCATCAATGCGCGAAGCGCATTGATGAAAAGTTTTACCGTCCTAAAATCTCGGTGATAACCTGCATATCACCCGAAAAAATATAAGATTCATTTCTCATCATTTAATTTTCATTTTACAACAACAAAATAATGTTCATTAGACTTTACTTGTTGTTCAGGTACGTGATTGAAAAATCATCTCAATTCTTAAGAGGTATTTCAACCAATGAGAATCGGCGCTAGGTGATCCACGTGAAATCTCACGTGAAATAAAATTAAATGATATGGAAAAACCCGAGATTATTTGGAACAAAATCGTTCATGATTGCTTTACGAGCACTTTCCACATGCCGGCTACATCGAAAGCTGCAAAGAGGTGCAAGCAATCAGACAACCAGAATTTTAGAAGGATGCCAACGACTTAAACCGCATTCCGTTTTTAGCATTTCTCATAGGACTAAGTCTTTGAAATTGGCTTTTGAGATTCCTAAAAAGAGATATGTAGTCTTCATCATTGGTGAGAGTATCAAAACTAAGGTTATAATTCTCTCGAGAATTCAAAGCTCTAGATCGTACTCGTTCCAACAAATCAGTTAAAACGTCTGATGATATAACTGAATAAAAACTATCAAATAAAAACTGTCAAGTCTACCACTGTGTCTGCTTTCAGGCATCTATGTACAACCAACAGGTACAAGTTACGATTAGTGAACGAAGGCATCTGTTCTGGCCTCTTTTGGGGCAATGATATTACCTTTTCTGACATGACAAATACGCATTTGTAATAAGAAAATCCTGCCGACACAAAAGAAAGTGTTATACAAGATCCACCTGTAAAATTATCATTAGGCGCACCCTGTATTATAGATTCTGCTTTTGGTACAGATTTGACATTTTTTCATTGACTTTGCGTTGAACGAGAAGGGTTTCAAGGTCTTTGAGATGAAACGTTTTATCTCGCCTTGTAACTGGTTGTCTGTTTTGTTTGAGTTTTTTTTGGGTTGAGGGGGGGGGGGGGGGGTTCTTGCATGCACATCAGTCATATCGTAAAGCCTTTAAAAGTCGACCCATGATAGTGTACGTTGACGGAGAGAATCCATGCAACACATACTAGTATCAAAAGGCCTAAGAAAAATTAAAAAAAACATGTGTAATCGTAACACAAAATACTAAAAATGATTGTAACTAAATTAATTATATTACCTATTTTAATCTCACTGAAAAAGTACCATGCATTGCTACATTTTGAAATAATTATTCACACACGAAAAAATCAGAGCACGATTCGAACACGGTCTGCCCCCCCCCCCCCCACACCCCCCCACACCCCCCCCCCCCCCCACCCCCCGCGAGTTCCTCGCTAACTACTATATCACGATGGTTAACAATCTGCTATCTGTATTAAGCAAGCGTAAGTTGACTTGGAGTTTTTTAAAGAAAAGTTGAAAATTGAACTTCTTAAATTTATAGAATGGGTCTTCATTCCATATATCGGAAAGAGTATACATGTTACTATAAAGTATAAACATTCATTTTTACTGTCTTTTCCATTATTCGTTTGTCAAATAATGATATGGTGACTCTAGTTGGAAAGGATAATCCTCTAGAGCCCGGTAACCATATTGCTACTTCCATGTCCAGAACCGGTGCCGTGGGAGTCCGGGTTAGAACAGGTCCCCAGCATCCCCTTGCGTGTCGTAAGAGGCGACTGAATGGGGCAGTCCTTCGGATGAAACCTGAAAACCCGAGGCCCTTGTCACAGCAGGTGTGGCACGAAAAAGATCCCTCCCTGCTCCTAAATTTTGCAACCCTTCTCCGGCAATGGAGACGACTCCGTATGAGTGAAATATTCTCGAGTGGGACGTAAAACAATAAAAAACCAATCAAACCATTTCCAGTATGCTTGACCTTTGGAAGTCAAATTCGATCTTCAGTCTCCATATGTATGATATAGTGACTCTAAGACTTTAAAGTCCGGAAACCCCATTGCTACTTCAATGTCCAGTGGATTAACCTTTTGACCCAAAAGCTTCTACATGAAAAGATGAAATCTCAAGCGGTGGCATTTAACTCGACATTTCGATATCTTGACGACGTTTTATCTACATATGTCGATTCAATATATCCCAGCGAACTAGAAATAAAGGACACCACAGAGTATTTCATGTCTGCTTCGTACTTGCATATTTCATTGAAAATTGACATTAACAGTAAACTAAACAACTCAACTTTATGACAAAGGGGACGATTTCAGTTTCTCCATCGTCAACTTCCCATATTTAAATAGTAATATCCCATCATCATCTGCATATGGTGTGTATGACTCTCAACTTATTCGATACGCAAGAGCTTGTTCTGCGTATGATCAGTTTTTGAATCGAGGCAGGCTACTTACAAACAAGTTGTTGATGCAGGGGTTTCAACAGTCACGTTTAAAGGCAGCATTTCGTAAATTCTATGGTCGTTATAACGATTTAATTCGCCAGTATTACCCACCATTGGGTCAAATGCTGTCTAATGTGTTTCATAGCAATTGTTAGGCCATTTTCAGTATTGATTTGACTACGGATTGCCCCGTTTACCTGATCAAGACAATAGGCTCACGGTGGGTGTGACCGGTCAACAGGGAATGCTTACTCCTCCTAGGCACCTGATCCCAACTCTGGAGTGACCTGGGGGGTCCGTGTTTGTCGAACTCTTTGTTTTTGCATTCTATTTGGGACTTACGAGATTGATCACTGTTCGTTATATTTGCCTTTACATGAATGATATGGCGACTCTAGTTTGAAAGGATAACACTTTAATAGAGCCCGGAAACCACTTTGCTACTTCCACGTCCAGTGCGCTTGGCCTTTGATCTTTTAAATCCAAAATCGATAGGGAACATCTTCGTCCCGTGGATAGTCCATATGTACAGTATGGTTACTTTAGGTGAAAAANGGAACATCTTCGTCCCGTGGATAGTCCATATATACAGTATGGTTACTTTAGGTGAAAAGGATAACACTTTAGAGCATGAAACCATTGCGTCTACAGACGGACGGACGGACGGACGGACAACCTGATTCCGGTATACCCCCACAACTTCGTTCCCGGGTTTTAATAAAGAGCTACCTCATCCTTGTAAATAGCCATCTAGTATATGTATGTACCAATAGCATATACCAGCCCTGGGGTCTGAACCTAATTACCCAAGGGATCATGAAATTTACAATTTTGGTAGAGGTGCATGCTCCCTTTCTATAGAAGATAAGTGGACACGCACAGCTTACGTAGTCTGTGCCCGTCCACAATATGCATGACTATGCATGTAGGCTATCTATGTGGGAAATACTAGTATGTTTGAAAACTGGACAATTTTGAACCATAGTCCATATGTAGCACTCTTCAAATTTTTATCAATTAAATAAATTATATATATAGAAAAGGGCTACATTATTGCAGCTATGTTTATATGTAAAACATTTGAAAAACATCTTCTTTAATGCTATTGATATTAATTTGAAACTAAATGGATATTTGGAATGAGCAGAGAGCCTTTAACCATAATTACATGTATACCCCACGCAACAAAGTTGAAGTATCGGGCTGTCTGTCCATCCGTCTGTAGATGTAATAGAGTGTTATTCTTTCTACCTTGAGTCACTATATCATACATATGGACTACACATGGTACATGTACAAAGATGTTCCCCCAACGAATTTGGGGGTCAAAAGGTCAATTCACTGGGCATAGAAGTAGTATTATGGTTTCCGGGCTCTAGAGCATTATCCTTTAAACCTAGAGCTACCATAAAATACATTTGGACTACCCCTGGGACTAAGATGTTTCCTATCGAATTTGGGGTACAAAGGTCCAATGCACTGGACAACGAAGTAGTAATGTGATTTCTGGGCTCTTGAGCATTATTCTTTCTACCTAGAATCACCATATCAAACATATGGACTATCCAATGGATGAAGATGTTCCCTATCTAATTAAAGGTCAAAAGGTCAAAGGTCAAGCACACCAGATTGAACATTGTTCAAAGTAGCAATATTGTTTCTGGGCTCCAGAACACTGTCCTTTCCACCTAGAGTCACCATATCAAACATATGGACTACACATGGGAGGATTGCCATGACTGACCTGAAGAATGAAGATCCGATAAGATTTATAGGATCGCCACTTTAAGTCCACGATGAAGATCATGATTTTAATCGTGGCGCGAATCGTGATAGCGGGAACCTAGCATTGTTACGATTTAGACACTTTATGTTTTGGTCACAACCCCTTCCAATTAGGTTTAAGATATACTCCCGGCATGATTTTTAGCCATTTTCGCCTGGTCACCAGACATGGCCGGGGCTCTAGGGCAGCAACGGAGAGGTGCCCGAAGAGTTTTAACTCGAATTAAAAAATTCTCCGGTGTCCCGTAAATTTTCATAATCGGCCACATATCCTTCACGCGTCGTCCGATATCCGCCCGGGAACCGAAGTTCCGGTGTCCCGTATCGGCCATCACACCGCCCGACATTCGGCCGGGCCTGGTACAAGCATCGTTCGTTGTCCATAGGATACTCGGGCGATATTCGTAAGATGTCCGGTGAATAGGCAGGTTATCGTCCGGACATCATAGGATAATCGGCCAATTAGTATTAGATTCTCGTTGGAAACAGACGCCGTACAATTACCGGACGGTGCCATTTATGTAAATGATGTATGACAAATTCTTTGTCCGATGTCGGAAAAATGGCCAAAAAACAGCGGTGTACTCCCGATTACCCCCTATCCCCGGATACCGGCCGATCTTTGTGACCAAGAGCTATTTAAGATTTAAATTCTTTTATGTAAAACGATCTCAAATCCCTGAGCAGTGTCCTCCTGTGAATGCAGATCTAACATCGAAGCAAGAATTTTTTTATTCCTCAAATCATTCCGGGAAATCTTACTTTGTTTATTAGCACTCATGGTTTTAACACTATGCAGTTTGGCAGTTTGAAATGAGGTACACCACAAATGTATTATAGAACTCCTGACAACTCCAGTGCATGTTATACCGTTTATAGCAGAAATTTTAGCGAGGATTTAATTTTGGCTTATTAGCGAGGGCTTTGAGATTGCTAAAATTAGATATCGTAACAATTCATCCAAATCATCGGTAGAACTTTTCGAGTAAGTAATAGATTAAAAATTGCCTATTATTTACCGCTAAAAATAAAATACCACTTTTTATTTAGAAAACGGCTAACTTTGCGATCGCTAAAATTCTATTACATGGTATACAGTTAAACCTGTTATCTCGAGTTTTTAATGGGACCAAGAAAAAAAGTTCGAGATATCCGTGAATTCAAGGGTAAAAAAAACTAAGAAAATGGGAGGTTGGGACCTTCAAATCACGTTTGACATAACCATGGTATTCGAGATATCCAGTGTTCGAGATATCGAAGTTTCAACTGGTTATTAATCAATAATCAATAATAATGTCATGTGAATATCATCACCAAGTCTCAATATTCATCACAGTATGCCTTTCTTTTTGTTTGTAGGATTTCATTGAAAACTATCTGTGGATTTGCCGAGGAAATATTCCCAATAGTTGTGTGTATGTGAAGCCGTCTCGGTCATGGCATCGAGGGGCGACCATTAGAGCTGATTATTGTAAGTGTCCATGCGATATTCGAGAATCTCTGTTGTAATTTGTCATTTAATGTTAACATGTGTGTAAAATTATTATTCGTTAATGTGTTTTGTTTCAGTGAATGGAAATTCTCATACAACAATCTAAACAGCATGGGACATGAGAGAAATTGTAAATGGGTCGAGTTTAGCCAGAACTCGATCAGAGTAGACATTGTTAAGAAAACCAAACCTTTTCAAACCCATTGTGCCGAGTATTCAGGGGTGTGGCATCCGTTCTTATTCAAGGATCCAGCTGTAAACTTAAGGACTTATCCCAGATCCTCACTATGGCAGATACACTGTGAATCAAATGACTGCCACAGAAAGGGTCCTACAATTAGCGGGAAGGGTGAAACAGATAGATCTTCAGGAGGGAAATAGTGACACGGGGAGTGGGGAAAGTGAAAGAGTTGAGAGTTAGGATTTAAAATATGTGTGAATAAATTTTTAAAATACTAAATGAGAATTGTTATTTAGTGTGGAAGGTTATGAATTCAGTTTAATGTCGGCCCCATTAAGATCAAGTGTATGATTGACAAGCTAAATTGATTGATTGATTATTTATTGTTTTATGTCCCACTAAAAATATTTCACTCATATGAGATGTCACCTCTGCTGGTGAAGGGCTGCAAAAATTTAGGCCGTGCTCGGCACTTGCTTTGAGTGGGAGGGATCTGTATGGTTCCACAACCTGCTGTGACACGGGGCCTCGGAGATCTCAGATACACCAATGTAGAACTCCGAAATGTTTATCACCCTGATAAATTATCGTACATAGACTATCGTTTGTGTAGAAAATTATTTGTCGAAATTTCACTTTATTTCTTTTACCATCTCACAGGGCCAATTTTCACCCTTTGTGTAATCTTATAACGGGTTACCAATTTTGATGCACCAGGGTGCGTATTTCGACAAATTAAGTCTTTTCAGTTGATGCTCATACCGAAATGTTGGAAATCCGAAACATATAATTTAAAAAATTTGAAGAGCTGAAAAATGGGATGTGACATATGATACAGCGTTGTCTGTACATTCGGTTCGGTGTGGTGTTTTGTGGTGTCTATTGCAAACAAGCTGAAACTTGCTATTACATACATGTTGTGTATACTCCTGTTATATATAAGCTTTCTTTATTAGGGTCACTTAAGATCATGTTAGCAATTTTTTATCCATTCTGGACTGAATGACCTCCCTTGCAAGAGCTGGAATAGACTTGATGACTGAACCACTGAAGTAAAGTTCTACAACTCCTTGACAAATTTTATCATGTTTGCTATCATTGTCACAAAACAAACCTCCTAGGCTATATACAATCATGTAACCTTCTCATGGACGAATTGTTATTAGTTTTATGTTATTCTTGTTTATATTTGTCCAATTTTCTACAAAATTTGGTATTCAGTAGGGTATATGATAAATTGTGTACCGGACATATACTGCCTCGCAAGGAGCTAGCTTTTCTGTCGATGTGGCAGAGTTCCTGTCTTGATCACACAAGTTAAGCAATGGAGAGCGTGGGTCAGCACCTGGATGGGTGACCGCTACACGTTACAAATGTGGTGGCAGCGTTGTAGCGTAGTGACTCTGGTGTTTGGCGGAGACCTGGGTCAGGTAGAGTCTTTTCGGAGCTTGGGCTAAGTGTCCATGTACGGATGTGGTTTCGTCCGGGGACAACGGTGGATGTTGGGGGTGCCGTTGCTGAACAGGTGCCAAACATTCAGAGAGGACCCATGCGAAGCTTCCCTGAGCGGGAGGAAGTGGCGGACAGTATAAAGGAACTTATTATACTGCCTCGCTAGAAAGCTAGCTTTTCTGCGATGTGTAGAGTTCCTGTCTTGATCACGCAATTTAAGAACGGTGAGCGTGATCAGCACCTGGATGGGTGACCGCTACACGTTACAACTTTCCGTTCAATCCCTAAAAAGCTCGTTTTTAATGTATATGTCGTATTTAATCCGTGCTCACTCGAAACAAATCGTTAATGCATTGCAAGAACTCGTAATACTCTTAAGGTTGATCCACCCTCAGGAATTCTAAGGAATATATACATTCAAACCTTAAAATTCTTTCTTTTTCTATCATTATATACATTAATAAAATATAAATCTATACGGTACCAATTTTTATGCACCAGTATGCGCATTTTCGACAATTTATGTCTCTTCAGTATGCCTCAAACCGAAATGTTGGAAATCCGAAACATTGAAAGTAAACTTATAAAAAGTGATTCAATGTATGCCAAAGATTAGGGCCAAATACTTCGAAGGATCAGAGCTATGCCTGAGGAGATAATCCTTAATTTAATATGAATTTCTAATTTACCACTGCAATTAAATACATATCCGTTTTCAAGCTAGTAACATAGTACATAGCAACTGGGCTGTAGAGACCCTCGGGGACTAACAGTCCACGCAGCAGAGGCCTCGACCCAGGGTCATAATATAAATTCATATTAGTACCAATTTTTATGCACCAGATGCGCATTTTGAACAATTTATGTCTCTTCAGTGATGCTCAAACGAAAATGTTGGAAATCCGAAACATGAAAGTTAAAACTTTTAAAAAGTGCATCAATGTAGTGCCAAAAGATTGGGCCAAAATACTTCGAAGGATCAGAGCTATGCCTGAGGGAGATAATTCCTTAATTTTAATATGAATTTCTAATTTTACCACCTGCAATCTAATTAATTTAGAAAGAAAATGTGTTAGTTGCCACCTTTTTAAGATGTCAGACAGTATAGTGTTATATCAGAAAAATCATATATTTTCGTAGAACAGAATTGAATAAAATAAATAAAATGACAAATTTAAATGTTTAGCAGTTTAGAAAAACTGCTTATTTGTTTAATATCCTTAAATTTAATGCATGTGCATATTAGTAAAATACACCTAAGGTAGAGGAATTGCCACCACACGAGTTATTGCCCTTGACAATATTTTTTTTCGTTATAATTAATTAATTATCTTATGGGAAATAGCGATTTCTTCACTATCAAAGTTTACCAGATTATCTATTATATCCAGTGAATGAAATTCCTTTAGAAGATATATTTTATAGCATGTGCAAAGTTTAATGAAATTAAAGATTTTTGAAAACCTATGGACATCACATGGGGTGGATCAA
>CAJDSM010028587.1:27938-47440 GCA_903981925.1 Ostrea lurida
GGCTACTTTCCCAACGTCCAGTGCGCTTGCCTTTGATCTTTTAAATTCCAAAATCGAAAGGGAACATCTTCGTCCCGTGGATAGTCCATATGTACAGGTATGGTTACTTTTAGGTGAAAAAGATAACACTTTAGAGCCTGAACCAATTGCGTCTCAGACGGACGGAGGACGGACAGGACGGACGGACAGAAAACGGACGACAGCCTGATTCCGGTATACCCCCACAACTTCGTTCCCGGATTAATAAAGAGCTACCTCATCCTTGTAAATACCATCTAGTATATGTATCTGTACCAATAGCATATATACCACCCTGGGGTCTGAACCTAATTACTCCCAAGGGATCATGAATTTACAATTTTGGTAGAGGTGCATGCTCCCTTTCTACAGAAGATAAGTGGACCACGCACAGCTTACGTAGTCTGTGCCCCGTCCACAATATGCATGACTATGCATGTAGGCTATCTATGTGGGAATACTAGTATGTTTGAAACACTGGAACAATTTTGAACCATAGTCCATATGTAGCACTCTTCAAATTTTTATCAATATAATAAATTATATATATATGAAAAGGGCTACATTATTGCAGCTATGTTTATATGTAAAACATTTGAAAAACATCTTCTTTAAATGCTATTGATATTAATTTTGAACTAAATGGATATTTGGAATGAGCAGGAGAGCCTTAACCATAAATTAAAATACCCCACGCACAAAGTTGAAGTATCGGGCTGTCTGTCCATACCGTTCTGTAGATGTAATAGAGTGTTAATTCTTTCTACCTTGAGTCACTATATCATCAATATGGACTACATATGGTACATGTACAAAGATGTTCCCCAAGAATTTGGGGGTCAAAAGGTCCAATTCACTGGGCATAGAAGTAGTATTACTGGTTTCGGGCTCTAGAGCATTATCCTTTAAACCTAGAGCTACCATAAAATACATTTGGACTACCCCTGGGACTAAGAATGTTTCCTATGAATTTGGGGTACAAAGGTCCAATGCACTGGACAACGAAGTAGTAATGTGATTTCTGGGCTCTTGAGCATTATTCTTTCTACCTAGAATCACCATATCAAACATATGGATGATCCAAATGGATGAAGATGTTCCCTATCTAATTAAAGGTCAAAAGGTCAAAAGGTCAAGCACACCAGATTGAACATTGTTCAAAGTAGCAATATTGTTTCTGGGCTCCAGAACACTGTCCTTTACCACCTAGAAGTCACCATAATCAAAACATATGGACTACACATGGGAGGATTGCCAATGACTGACCTGAAGAATGAAGATCCGGTAAGATTTATAGGATCGCCACTTTAAGTCCCACGATGAAAGATCATGAATTTTAATCTCGTGGCGCGAATCGTGATAGCGGGAACCTAGCATTGGTTACGCGTTTAGCCACTTTATGTTGGGTCACAACCCCTTCCAATTAGGTTTTAAGATATACTCCCGCATGATTATTTAAGCCATTTTCGCCTGGTCACCAAGACATGGCCGGGCGCTCTAGGGCAGCAACGGAGAGGTGCCCGAAGAGTTTAAACTCGCTTAAAATTCCTCCGGTGTCCCGTAAATTTTCATAAATCGGCCACATATCCTTCACCGCGTCGTCCGATATCGCCCGGGAACTGAAGTTCAAGACGTAGCATCGGCCATCACACCGCCCGACATTCGGCGGGCCTGGTACAAGCATCGTTTCGTTGTCCATAGGATACTCGGGCGATATTCGTAAGATGTCCGGTGAATAGGCAGGTTATCGTCCGGACATCATAGGATAATCGGCCAATTAGTATTAGATTCTCGTTGGAAAACAGACGCCGTACAATTACCGCGACGGTGCCATTTATGTAAATGAATGTATGACAAATTCTTTGTCCGATGTCGGAAAAATGGCCAAAAACAGCGGTGTACTCCCGATTACCCCTATCCCCGGATACCGGCCGATCTTTGTGACCAGAGCTATTTAAGATTTAAAGTTGATCCACCCCATGTGATGTCATAGGTTTTCAAAAATCTTTATTTCATTAAACTTTGCACATGCTATAGAAATATATCTTCTAAAGGAATTTCATTCACTGGATATAATAGATAATCTGGTAAACTTTTGATAGTGAAGAAATCGCTATTTCCCATAGATAATTAATTAATTATAACGAAAAAAATATTGTCAAGGGCAATAACTCGTGTGGTGGCAATTCCTCTACCTTAGGTGTATTTTACTAATATGCACATGCATTAATTTAAGGATATTAACAAATAAGCAGTTTTTCTAAACTGCTAACATTTAAATTTGTCATTTTATTTATTTTATTCAATTCTGTTCTAACGAAATATATGATTTTCTGAATAAACCTAATACTGTCTGACATCTTAAAAAGGTGGCAACATAACACATTTTCTTTCATAATTAATTAGATTGCAGTGGTAAAATTAGAAATTCATATTAAAATTAAGGATTATCTCCCTCAGGCATAGCTCTGATCCTTCGAAGTATTTGGCCCCAATCTTTTGGCACTACATTGATCACTTTTATAAAGTTTACTTCATCGTTTCGGATTTCCAACATTTTCGGTTTGAGCATCACTGAAGAGACATAATTGTCAAAATGCGCATCTGGTGCATAAAAATTGGTACCGTATGTGAATTTATATTATGACCCTGGGTCGAGGCTCTGCTGGTGGACTGTTAGTCCCGAGGGTCTCTACAGCCCAGTTGCTATGTACTATGTTACTAGCTTGAAATACGGATATGTATTTATATTGCAGTGGTAAATTAAGAAATATCATTAATTAAATTAAGGATTATCTCCCTCAGGCATAGCTCTGATCCTTCGAAGTATTTGGGCCTAATCTTTTGGCCTACATTGATCACTTTTTAAAGTTTTACTTTCAATGTTTCGGATTTCCAACATTCGGTTTGAGCATACACTGAAGAGCCATAATTGTCGAAAATGCGCATCTGGTGCATAAAATTGGTACCGAATGATTTATATTTTTATTATGTATATAATGAGTAGAAAAGAATAGTAGAAAAAGAAAGAATTTTAAGGTTTGAATGTATATATTCCTTAGAATTCCTGAGGGTGGATCAACCTTAAGAGTATTACGAGTTCTTGCAATGCATATATATTCCTTATCGAGTGAGCACGGATAAATACGAACAAATAACGACATTTTACGAGCTTTTTAGGGATTGATACGGAAAGTTGTAACGTGTAGCGGTCACCCATCCAGGTGCTGATCACGCTCACCGTTGCTTAACTTGCGTGATCAAGACAGGAACTCTACCACATCGCCAGAAAAGCTAGCTTTCTAGCGAGGCAGTATAATAAGTTCCCTTTATACTGTCCGCTACACTTCCTCCCGCTCAGGGAAGCTTCGCATGGGTCCTCTCTGAATGTTTGGCACCTGTTCAGCAACGGCACCCACCAACATCCACCGTTGTCCCCGGACGAAACCACATCCGTACATGGACACTTAGTCCCAGAGCTCCGAAAAGACTCTACCTGACCCAGGTCTCCCGCCAAACACCAGAGTCACTACGCTACGCTGCCACCAATTTGTAACGTGTAGCGGTCACCCATCCAGGTGCTGACCACGCTCTCCATTGCTTAACTTGTGTGATCAAGACAGGAACTCTGCCACATCGACAGAAAAGCTAGCTCCCTTGCGAGGCAGTATATGTCCGGTACACAATTTATCATATACCCTGAATACCAAATTTTGTAGAAATTGGACAAATATAAACAAGAATAACATAAACTAATACAATTCGTCCATGAGAAGGTTACATGATTGTATATAGCCTAGGGAGGTTTGTTTTGTGACAATGATTAGCAAACATGATAAAATTTGTCAGGAGTTGTAGAACTTTACTTCAGTGTCAGTCATCAAGTCTATTCCAAGCTCTTGCAAGGGAGGTCACTCAGGTCAGAATGGATAAAAATTGCTACATGATCTTAAGTGACCCTAATAAAGAAGCTTATATATACAGGAGTATACACAACATGTATGTACATAGCAAGTTTCAGCTTGTTGTGCAATAGACACCACAAAACACCACACCGAACCGAATGTACAGACAACGCTGTATCATATGTCACATCCATTTTTCAGCTCTTCAAATTTTTTAAATTATATGTTTCGGATTTCCAACATTTCGGTATGAGCATCAACTGAAAAGACTTAATTTGTCGAAATACGCACCTGGTGCATCAAAATTGGTACCGTATAAGACTTACACAAAGGGTGAAAATCGGCCCTGTGAGATGGTAAAAGAATAAAAGTGAAATTTCGACAAATAATTTTCTACACAAACGATAGTCTATGTACGATAATTTATCAGGGTGATAAACATTTCGGAGTTCTACATTGGTGTATCTGAGATCTTCCGAGGCCCCGTGTCACAGCAGGTGTGGAACCATACAGATCCCTCCCCACTCAAAGCAAGTGCCGAGCACAGGCCTAAATTTTGCAGCCCTTCACCAGCAGAGGTGACATCTCCATATGAGTGAAATATTTTAGTGGGACATAAAACAATAAATAATCAATCAATCAATTTAGCTTGTCAATCATACACTTGATCTTAATGGGGCCGACATTAAACTGAATTCATAACCTTCCCACAATAATAACAATTCTCATTTAGTAATTTATAAAAATTTATTCACACAATATTTTAAATCCTAACTCTCACATCTTTCACTTTCCCCACTCCCCGTGTCACTATTTCCCTCCTGAAGATCTATCTGTTTCACCCTCTCCGCTAATTGTAGGACCCTTTCTGTGGCAGTCATTTGATTCACAGTGTATCTGCCATAGTGAGGATCTGGGAAAGTCCTTAAGTTTACAGCTGGATCCTTGAATAAGAACGGATGCCACACCCCCTGAATACTCGGCACATGGGTTTGAAAAGGTTTGGTTTTCTTAACAATGTCTACTCCTGATCGAGTTCTGGCTAACTCGACCCATTTACAAATTTCTTCCATGTCCATGCTGTTTAGATTGGTTGTATGAGAATTTCCATTCACTGAAACATAAACAAATTAAGTTTTAACATTCCTACTGTTATACATTAATGACAAATTACACAGAATCTCAATATCGCATGGACACTTACAATAATCAGCTCTAATGGTCGCCCCTCGATGCCGACGAGGCTTCACATACACAACAATATTGGGATATTTCCTGGCAAAATCCACAAGATAGTTTTCAATGAAATCCCTACAAACAAAAAAGAAAGGCATACTGTGATGATATTGAGACTTGGTGATGATATTCAGCATGACATTATGATTGTTTATATTGGAGTTTGATTATTGATTACATACAGTTGAACTTCGATATCTCGAACACTGATATCTCGAATACCATGGTTATGTCAAACTGATTTGAAGGTCCCAACCTCCCATTTTCTTAGTTTTTTTTACCCACGAATACACGGATATCTCGAACTTTTTTCTTGGTCCCATTAAAAGCACGAGATAACAAGGTTTAACTGTATACCATGTAATAGAATTTTTAACGAGTCGCAAAGTTAGCGTTTTCTAAATAAAAAGTGGTATTTTATTTTAGCGGTAAATAATAGCAATTTTTAATCTATTACTTCGAAAAGTTCTACCGATGATTTGGAATGAATTGTTAGCGATATCTAATTTTAGCAATCTCAAAGCCCTCGCTAATAATGCCAAAATTAAATCCTCACTAAAATTTCTGCTAATACGGTATAACATGCACTAGAGTTGTCAGGAGTTCTTNCGCTAAAATTTCTGCTTATACGGTATAACATGCACTGGAGTTGTCAGGAGTTCTATAATACATTTGTGTGTACCTCATTTCAAACTGCCAAACTGCATAGTGTTTAAAACCATGAGTGCTAATAACAAAGTAAGATTTTCGCGAATGATTTGAGGAATAAAAGTAATTCTTGCTTCGATTTTAGATCTGCATTCACAGGAGGACACTGCTCAGGGATTTGAGATCGTTTTACATAAAAGCAATGAGTAACTTCAGGAAATAAATGGCTTATAAAAATCTTTATGATATAAAGCATATATGTCATGAGACAGTTTAATGGAGACAATCTGCCAATTTCATTAACATTTGTGTTTTTCTTATTTATTAAACAATGAGGGTAGGTTGAATTGGGAATTTTCAATTGCAAATTGGGGAAAATGGACCCTTTTTTGGATTGGGACTGGGGCCGAATATCGGACCCAAATCACGTTGATTGACGGCCCTGAGTTTTCACTTTTCAGTACATTCCTTGTTTTCACAAATACTTCACTTGAGCCCAGAAATGTGACAGTCAGGGTTTATCCAAAGTACGTTAAAATTCAAAATTACATTAGAAAGAAGATTGCAAGATATTCAAAGATCATGATTTTATATTCCAAGTAATTTCAGTCAAAGAAGAAATTGATAGCTGATGTAGTATGTCGCATCCCTCAATACTTGCTCAAAATAATTACAATCAGGATTAGGATGCTGCAAGTCTAATTGTAGGTTGTTTTCTGGTCAAAATATTGCAAAATTGTTTTAATATTGTTTAATTAAGTGATATAAATTTGTAACAGGAAGGGAGAAAATGCAATGGACCAAACTGGGATTTGAACCTGTGCCCCCTGAATCTTTAGTCAGGTGCTCGACCAACTGAGCTATCTGGCCACCAGCTGACCGCTACTCTCCTCCTCAAATTGTCTTCATCCTCGAAGACTCACAACCCAGGTTCTTTTTGCCCCTGGCAGGACTTTCACCTGCAATTCCAGGGGTTATAACGCAGTTGCATTGTGACATCATATTAGCTGCAATGTTTTTTTCTTTCAAAGACAGTACTTATCAACAACAACAATGGTATGAGAAATCTTGTTTGGAATTTAAAACATTTGTCACAGTGGTACTTTTCAAACAATTTATTTCATTTATGGAGTGCCAATGATGTATATCGCAATAATGGAGTCATTGTGTGAAGTCCTAATCATTTTTCAGCTGATGAAGAGCAAATCACGTGACTCACATGTGTAACCATTAGAGCAAGCTCAATCACGTTGGCAAATCTTTCCTTTCTATAAATAAACAATTTGATTAAATTAAAATACAAAATTTTACCAGCATTGCTGCGTACTCTATCTTAAATAGTACGTACTGTAGCGGTCAGCGGGGTTCAATCTCCAGTGGCCAGATAGCACCTCACTATAGAGATTCAGGGAGCCCGGGTTCGAATCCCTGTCTGGTCCGTTGCATTTTCTCCCTTCCTGTTACTGTACTAACGGACTTATCCTATATTCTTTTGATTCTGTTGATGCATAATGTCATGACCGAGATGGTATATGCTATAAAACTGAATGTAATTTTTCCTGAATGAAATTTTACTGACACATAATATATGTGTTCACGGGTAGGATATCAGAAACTATGGTGAGGATAGATAGAACATTCTATCGTTAAAATGACAGATGTCCTCCCGACTCTGTTTAACGATGTGATGAGGGGACCGAGCCACAGTTAGAATATACTCCAACACATTAGAGCCTCGGTTAATGTACCTTATATACCTCGCGGCGCCAAGTCAAAAGTATCTCGCCGTGAACCTCTAGCATGCTGGAGTAAGTTAGAATATTCTAGCTACATTAATATGGTGAGGAGGACTCACATTTACTAAATACGTTTGGATTTGAAAGATAATATTATCCCGACCCTGGTCAGATTTTAAATAAATCTCTTAATCAGTCGAGGTTGTAGCTTTCTCAAGAATAAACTTGAACCCAGGGTCACTGGCATGACTGCACTGTGCAGCATAACTCGAATTTTCTCACAATATGATTCTGAGAAAATTCGAGTTTTCCACATCGGTCGTGGATACCACTAGTCTCGGTTACCTCGTTCCTCTGCTGCCAGGACTATGTTTGCAAAATCTGAAGGTTATTCTCATAAGCTGACAAACGTATCTACCGACTCCATTTTGTCCAACATTGATAAGTCTCGACGGTGGTAATGAATTGAACGACATTTCTCAGCAGGTGCTTTCCGGATTTCCCATATCATACATGCCCCAAAAATTAGTATTTCTGTTATTCATACGCGGCAGCATCGTCTATACCATCTTTTATATATANTATCATACATGCCCCAAAAATTAGTATTTCTATTATTCATACGCGGCAGCATCGTCATTACCAATGAAATATACCATATTTTATATATGTATTATTGTCATTTTATTTTAAAAGATTAATTCTTACTGTAATTAACAATATTAGAGTAAAGAAATTATCTCAAGAACAAATGCAGCTATTATATCGCGGAATGATATTACACCATAGAAGTTTCAGGGCATTTCCGGTTTACGAAATTTTCCATGACAAGTAGCAGAATGGTTTTCAGCATATATAAAATGTTTGATGATGTCATATTGCAAAGATGAAGATGAAGGTAGTTTAGAAACTGGCGACCTTGGTCTTGGATTGGGATTAAAACCAGGGTCATTACCAATCTTAGATGCATTGCGTTATAACGAAGTTGGTAGTAAAACTAAAAAGGAGTACGTTGATTTCCCGTCAGTAGCAGATAAACCACTTGTCCCACCAAACCAGAGCCACTATTCACAGATTGAGAAGATCCGTGGTAAAAACAGAATTTTAAAGGACAGTACTGATAAAGTATTGGGTGCTAAAACTGAAGGGCAGATTCATTCGAGTAAGATGAATCGTGGGAGGACACCGAGTGTGGAAGAACATAAAACGGTGGCAGGTCTGTAGTGAAGAAAATAATATGTTGACGGTGCTACCGTTTACTCACAGTCCGTCCACACATGATCATATGATTGGCGTTCATAACATAGACAAATAGCGAACCACTCCAATTGGGGCCTCTCTCTAAACCTGAAAGTTTTTGCCTGATCAGAGTTATTTGGCACCCGGGGTTTTATTTACTTCCTAAGACGTATTACATTTTTTACTTCCTTGTCTTTTCCATCGTGTTCAACCGATCTGTTCTATTTCAGGCAAATCAAGCGACCTGCACCCCCCCCCCCTCAACAGGTCCTATAGCATTTTTCACCCAGATCCATGATAACTTCTTCAGCAAGCCACATACTACCTCACGCAGCGCGCGGCAGCGAGAGCCGACGTCGCGTTAGATAATTCAATACGACCGTCCAGAACGTAACTACTCCTATTGTGATTTCTTCCACACCCTTCTCAAACAGCAGTCCTTCACAGGACCTTCGGGCCAAAACAGAACTTGAGAAGTACAACCACCTACCTACAAAGCTGACGCATAAATATCCAATATAACCCAAAATGACAAATAGGCACGATTTATCAGAGCAGAACGGATCTACATAGTTACCCAACTCATACTTGGTCAAAGATTAAATCCATTAGGATTTAAAATAATGGATCTTTCAGACACCAATGCCTAACTATTTAAACTAAAATTACCATGTCACCACTATGTACACCGTGGTGCTCAAGCATGCCCCCCCCCCCCCGACCCCCCCCTCCGACCGACCCCGGTAAGGAGGCATAACTTTCCTACTATCATCTAACACTACCAGCAATCTCAATATATCAATTGCTAGTTAGGAGCACCGATCCCACGCATCTGCGCTAACCATCATTCCGTCCAGCTGCGGAAATAGCTAAGAGAAGCTGTAGCCTATTCTTACTCTAACCACTTCTTGTAGCACAATACTTTGTATAATGACCCAAGTATGAAATCACAAATCAGCCATAAAATATAGATGATAGGTCATTAATGTTACATCAACCAATCACCATCTTGTATGACTTAATCGATCATGCAAACAATTAGCAGACCAAAACTTTAGTCCTAATAATATCCAGAAATCCATTATCACATCTCATTTATCCGCAATACTAACCGACACTCTATTAAACGATCTGCTCGCATTCCTCATGCTCATGGCTATAGATCCAGACCCACGGCACTTGCTCGGTAAGCATTCCCCAAATAACGAAACGGACCAACACTTTACTGACGAATGAAACCACACCAGCTTTACTTACCCACATCCCCACTCTGTATTGACTCGTGCCTTATCCTCAGAGGCACAAAGACTAACCACGACTGTTTAGTACTCCCCACACAACATTCCCGATCCACTTCGACTCCATATGGAAAGGTCCCGATTTGAATATGAAGGTATACTGTTTCTCAAATCTAAAAATATATTGCCAGTAAAGATCGTGGAATAAACAGTCAGAGATTGAGCACCATAATTACACTCATTACTACCGCAACGCACGTTTCACAGCAATACCCGCAATCCACGGATAACATACGTCCAATAGATGCCGGAGGTTTTTCCCCACCTTCTTTTAGAAATAAAAATGAACAAGTTGTATCAAATCAACCAATGTCGTGAATTAGATTTATTTTCAGGTTGCTACAACAGTAAAAAAAAAAAGATATTATTGTTTCGCTTGAGATAGCTAAAATTCAATGCTGGGCACAAGAGGTTACGAAGATTTTAGTAGCAAAACTTACAAAAAAAAGCGTTCAATAGCTTCGATAGAAGCAATAAGTGTTGTGAAGAGTGTACCAGTGGTTTACAACCCCCAATGTACTTTGCAAAATGATGATTTATTTAATGATTCTCTTTGTTATTTTCAATTCTTTCGAGATTCTAGCTGCAAAATAGACGCACATATTGATCAAAAGAAGCTTTTAAGCGTCAAACAATACTATGCGCATGTGTTCACGATCTGCATAGCATGATAGCAATTAAACTATAATTGAAGTAAAATTATCAGCCAATGTTTGGGGCAATGGGCAAGTAACATACAATTCAGCATGCCTATTCGTCAATACATGTAAATAAAAATTTGTTCGAGCCATACATTAGCATACATTTATATAGTTTTTCATGTTTCACAAATGTCCCAATGACACTATTCTTATTAAAAAACAAAGACAGTCTAAAAGTTGAGAATAGTTACATTGGCATTGCTATACTAAAGTCGAAGCTGTGTTATAGATAAATTAATTGTGAAATCGCATCGAAGATGCAACGCATCGCAATACAAACGCTGGCAGTAAGACATCAAGTTATTGGACATGTGGCCAGGGGCTATAGAACTAGAGGTTGGTGCACTTCAGTTGTACACATATGTCACCCTTTGCTCTTTATAAGGTTATATTAATTTGCATTTAATCTTTAGTTGTGTTCGCATCCTTGTAGGTGACTTTACGCTTGTAGTTATTTTGTAGGTATTTCTGACAGATAGTGGAAAATTAGCTGTAGATCACTTTATTTTTCGGGCGAGTATTTTACCTCGCGTTTACGGGCTACGGGTTCTGTGTTTATGTCCGCGAAGATCAATAGATCGCGAGAGACTGTTTAAAAATAACTTTATATTGTCGCGAATAGATCAGATCCAGCAGTTGTGTTGGTGCTAGGACTCGGGCGTACTACACGTGTAACGTCTTTGGTATTACCGTTATGTGATGTATTTACCTCAATCTGGCCTTGGCTCGCTTGGTCACATGGAGAATACTTGAGGTGGTTTTTTAGCTAACTTGTTCGATAGGGTACAACGCGCCGTTCACCCGCTGGTGCACCTACCAGTTCGTGGCAAATATAATGGCGCATGAGGTTTTATTCTTCTGTGGTGTTGGTAAATCGATTTAGCTTATTTTTAGTGTTATAAGAGAGAAACAGATCTGGCAATAATTTTTGTGTAAGTGTCGACATGTTTTCGAAGTTACGGATCAATCGAGGACTGTGTTCGCTTATATAACAGTTTTATGTTACTGTAACACATTGTATTGAGAGGAAAACATCAGATTCGTTATTGCTAAAGGTCGGCATCGTCAAGGCGATGAACGAATGTTGAATAGGTGGTTTGGTTTTCTGGTGTGCGGTTGAAGACGCAAGAAATAAATATGAGATAATCCGTTAATGGAGTTTATTGTGCATAAAAGTAGAAATAAACGCCACTTGTATTTGATCCGCGAACGACACGTGCTCGCATAAACGCGGAAATAACTCAAGTAGATCTACAATAGTCAGTTTCACAGTGGTTTATATATTTTCATATGTGTAAATTTGCACTGCCAACATGTATTGTCTTGTCAGTTTTATGGCATTGGGCAATATTTGGAGTAGTGTATTGTATAAAGTAGTTAAGGTTTAGAGTGGAAATGTCTTTGAATATACTTGAGTGCAATTTTGTCGGTCTGTTTTTTGTCTTGTTTATTACACGAGTATGTGATGTTGTAGTAGGTGGTTGTAGTATAGTTTTATTTCTGTGTCATTCGCATAACATGTTTGGATTTTTGATCAAATTTATCTTATCTTCGATAAAGATGTAATTCGAGCTTCAACCACAACAATATTTGTTTTGGGGTTTTTTTATGGAGATGGGGCAGGCCACTAAAAAGTTTTAACTGAGGAATTTTGCAACAGGCGGATATTTTTTTTTAGCGAGAAACCGTCCTTTCAGTTAATTCTACACTTGTCCCAAAATTCTGTATTCCTACTCAAAGCATGCACTTTGATAATGTGTTTGAATCTGTGATATAGTTTCCATGTCTGTGGCAGCATGTGACCCCTCCTATACCTTTAAAAATTAACAGCCTCTCTTAACACGAATTTTATACAGTTTGCAGTGGTGAAATTAAAACAGGTTGTCTTAAGGAGAATATGTGAATTGAATAAGCCAGGATTAAATCTTTAGGCGGGTCAAGGTTTATCCAAGAAGAGGCTTTCTGAGTAATCCTTATATCGCTTTGTTATGGAAAATTGGATTGCAATTCCACTTTTTGGGGCAGGGCAGAGGGGGAATAGGATATTCCTGTCGATGTACTATTTTAAACATCCAATTCTTCTATATGTATATGGATGATTTTTACGACAGAATCAACATCTAGTGTGCCTTTCAAGTAGAGATAAATCATAGTACAGGAATTTGCGTTAATGAACAAATCTTTAATCGTTCTAATCTTGCTTTAAATTTCATGTGATTCATCGTCAAAGTGTGCTGAGTGCGGATGCGGATTTTAAAAGTTTGTCAAGCAGTCGGCGAAAATTTCAAACATGCATACCGCCCGTATTGACATTTTGTATCATTAAGTTGCAAAGAAAATCAGCCTGTGTACCTTTAGTCGGGTATCTCTAGGGCTATAGCAAGTCATATATCGGTTATTGTCCGTTGGTTTTAATTAAGGAAAGAAAAAAAAAAACCAAACCTTATTCAATTTGTAACTTTCTTTATTACTTCTATTTTGCATACTTTCATTTCTAGTTCACGATTATGTCGAAATGCCTCCACGGCGGCTCTGAGACGGGATGAAGAATGCGGCGAGCAGAGACTTCGGATCAGACTAGGCCCAAGACATCAACGCGCAATGCGACAAGCGAAGAGCGCACGTGTCAAGTAGATGACGGTCCGATCAGATCCGCCACGGACGACAGGCTCGTACTTGAGGGCAGTGCCCCTAGACGCTAGCATCCCCCAGCTGTACATCCGTACACAACATGATTTGTATCATGTTCTCACTAGCATTAAGACAAAAGCTATAGAGTGTCAATACATTCTGACCGTGTTTCTCTATTGCCCTAGACCTGGTGGGGAAAGAAATTAATGTCAACAATTGGGGGAAAATTCACTTCTAGACACGGCAAATCCCAGAAAGGTAGAACACAATTTGAGCAGTGGCCGATCGTAATGTTTATAGTTGACTGTGTTCATCTTAGTGGCCATCCAGCTAAGGCTATTGACTGCTAAATAATACATGCCAAAGTGTGCAGAGATGGGGCTAGTAGGGGCGCCGTAGGGTGGAAAAGAGTACGATGTACATATAGGCTACGTAAGCACATAACCAGGCCTCATCATGGGGCGGGGGTAAGATTTCTGAGCTTGTGGTTATGCTACATGACTCCCACAGCAAGTCATAATGCTTTACAGCCCCCCAACAAAGACCAACTCGTTGGCAAATGCTACGACTCAATTTTAAGGGGCTGTGAACAAGTATCGTGACCCGTTATTAATACTCACTAAGGAAATTCACCCGCTGCTGAGTGGTCCACATAATGTGAGTTTACATTGAACCCAGGGGAGGGGGCGGATGGTCTCGAAGCATACTTTGGTACATATGATATCGGCTTGAGATCTCCAAAACACGTCCCAATTAATAATAAGTCAATATTTTGAAATTCCATTATATACATCATTCGATATTTTTCGAACCCGTGGGAATGCCGGGTTAATTAGGTCGTCAAGCATTCCCTTCGTGTTCGTAAGAGGCGATGAATGGGGCGGTCGCAATGCTTCGGATGAGACCTGGGGAAAAAAACGAGGCCTCTGTGTCACACGCAGGTGTGACACGATAATAGATCCCTCCCTGCTCAAAGGCCTCGAGTTGTATGAGCATTAGGACCTAAATTTGCAGCCATTCACCCGCATTTGAAGTGACGCTCCAACCGGTGAGACGTAAAACAATAAATAAATCAATCAATATATTTTCGTATATTCATAACAAAAATGTCTAAAAAATTTACATTTCATCAACAAAATTGTATAGTTTGATATCCATGTGCATATCCATCCATTGATAATAGTGCACATGTCAAATTTCGATACCTGTGGTCTGTGTTTACCAAGATAAAGGAAGACCCCCAACCCCTGACTGACTGAGAATTGAAAGGTATTAGATCAGAATATAACAAACCGGTTGAATCTTAATGCACAGTACATACGAATAGATATATGGAGAAATCTGATCAACGACGCAGACAACATCCTCGTTAGAACAAATATTATTTATCCTTTCGTCAATCAAAAATCCGGGGAAAGTTCTGTGGAAAATGCTACATAAATAACCGAACGTCGTTAAAAAATGACGGGGTTTTTGCATTTTGTAAGGCAAATGTTCTGTCCTTGAACTTTTGGTAATTGTGACTGAAACCAGCTGGCCGGTGGTGTATTGGACATCATGGCAATGTAGGAGCCGGAACAGGGGGGGGGGGGCGCGGGGGGGGGGGGGGGCAATCGGAAAGTAATAGTATGTTTTGCCGCCCCCCCTTGTCAAGTAACTTTTTTACTTCTGCAGTCATGACATATTTAGAAGCCCCCCACCCCCCTTCAGTTTTTCTATCACTTTCTTTAATTTTCTTGTCGCGTTGATTTCTATAAGTCCCCCCCCCCCCACCACACACATTTAGTGTTTCCATTAACTATTTTTGATTTTTTTGCTTGTCGCTTACTGTAGAAGTTTTGCCTCGCCCCCTCCCAGCTTCAAAGACAGACAGTCCACGCGCTATGGAAAATTATATATACGTCTCCTGTCTGTTATATGATGAAACATCAAACCAGGCTACTTTGAATGATTCGGCACTGGTGGTTTTAGCGGCGTGTTCGCACCTAAAATTTATCATTAGTTTAGATTCTTTTTGAATAAACGACAAATTGAACTATTGTTGCTTTATTGGAGAATTTATATTTATTCGATCTCCGGATCAAAACGCAACGTCTCCGTAGCTGGTTTAATTATTGTTCGTATATTTCGAGAGGTTCTCCTAAAATAACGGCCAAATACGATGAAAGATCTCTTGTCTTGTTAAACTTCAGGTCTAATTATATAAATACTAGCATGTCCGGCTGAACAGTGAATAAATAGGAGATGCCCAATTTCGACCTTCGTTTAATTTAGGTAATATAGATGAAGAGGAGGGGGGGCTGTGTGACGCGATGTCAGCAGCATGTCCCTAGAGGGCTAAGAGATCGAAAATTGAGGGGGGAAAAATTTATCATGAATGAATCTTCGCTATAACAAAAGAGGGGAGGGGCACAACTGTTCGATTAAAAGCTGGCTTTAACAAAAAAGGGGGATGGGATTACAAATTTATAAAAATTGTAAAGAAATAAGAGATACAAAATGAGAGATGCCCCCCCCCCCCCCCCCCCATAACACATCAATTCCTACAAATACGGTGACCATCTGATATTCCATGGCAAAGGTCCGATAATCCACACTCTTTAGTCCAAGCGCGTCCGATAGTTCGAATAGAGTCGGAGAACGTGTTCAAATATTTTAAACCTTTACTCGGCATTTCACGTCATTCGAGCAGTGACTTAGATAAAATTAAAATTCGATATTAAATGAAATAGATTATTAAAAATTAATTATACCTTGTCAGATGCGTGGTCAGCAAGATACTGTATATTGATACATCATAAATAGCTAAACCTAAAGCATTAAAAAAATGTACGGATCGAGGAAATATGTTATACTGTACATCGCAAGAAATGTTTGACTGCAGAGGAACCTGCATGTTGAGTATTTTTAACCGTGACTATTCTTCATCTGACCATAAGTATGAGAAAACGTGAAGGGGCTACAAAACCAACACGCCCTTCCCAAAAATGAAATGAGAATGGGCAACGTGCTACCACTTCCCCCCCCTCCCCCCCCCCCCACCCCCCTATTGACGTTACATATGGTAGCAATTCAACAATTTATGCGAATAGATGATTACTAATTCTGTTATTGAGTATAAACTAGGATACCCAGAGATATGATTTATATAACATATAATAATGTCTCTGGTTCTATATAACATATGTCCTCTGGTTGTACATTATAAAATTTCCCTTATGCCATTCTGAAACATGGGGCTTAGTATTTATTTATATATAGCATTTTCAGTATAAACAATCAATCATCAAGTAGAGTATATTTGCTAAGATTTATCATTCGTATGTTGAGGTAAATCCCCATAGCCCCCTTTAATTCTAATTCTCGCATAATATTTCAACACAAAATTGTATGATTTTGTCCAAGGATGTATATTAACTGATTAATGAAAAAAAATATGTCCGCGACATTCCCCAGGGACAAACGCTTCTAAAAAGTAGAACACTATCGCGCGTAAAAAACGCGTAGCCTTATCATACACAATTTGAAGCACTAGTTAATCTACCAATCGAAATAGTTTCTTTTGTTGATAATTAAAACAAAATATGTTTACATTTTCACTATTGTGCAACAAATATTCCACCCCACTGACGCTAGTGCTGTTGGCTTCAAAGTGACGAAAATGCAAATATAGCGATCCAGATTTTGGCTTATCATATTCTATCATACCCGGGAAGATTGTGGCTTAAAAACCTTCAGAATTTTGAAAGAGAATTTTAAATGTTTTACCTAAACCCTTCAGGAATCCATTGTTGAAATAAAAAGAAGATGGGTGTAGCGAGTAATTTGAAACGTACAAATGGACCCCTCTATGCCTAAAACCTGAAAAACGCGTATTTAATAATACTTGTCTAATATTCTATCTTGCTCGGAAACCTATCTAATTTATCAATTTACACTACAAATATCATTTCATTGAATCATTATAGTTTGGTTTTTATAAACCACAGTTCAAAACATCAAAACTTCAAATAGCGTAAAACCTTTCATTTGTGACCGCAAGTTTTTAGGATCGGGATTGAAAGTTTGGCGAAAATCCTACTGCGAAAGTGAGGCCTTGCTAAAATGCGGCAAGGCAATGCCGTTCTGGGGGATATTGAAATAGAACTGTTTGAAAACAGAAACAGGTTTTGCTGACTTGAACAGATGATGTTTATGAAGAATTTTGTTGTTTTAGCATTGTCGAAATTGAAATATATTGCCACAAGTCTCGCAATGATTTCACTATCCGTAGACGTCTTTAATCTAAAACTTAATCTGACTTAGTCACAATGGATATAACATTACTGTCCACAATAGTGAAAATAGCTGTTTGTAGCAAAACATGATAAGCCTATCTACAAACAAAACGTTCTTTACATTTTGTGAATGCTAGTCAGTGAACGCTTTTACCAAAACTTGTACACATTGAATATTGGAAATTGATTTGTCCATCACCCGATGATTCTCTGCACGGCATTTCCCTGACCCTTGTGATAATATCAGAATATTTTAGATACAAAGTTCTACAATAAAGCCGCTGCGCTGTGAATTGTGATGTAAGGGTTTGACTAGTGACATGTACTGTAGTAGATCGCGTAGATTTCGAAAGCCTTTGGAATGAAATAGGGCTTCGCTGTTTGAAAGTTGACAGTTTGATTCATTTCCAGCCATGAAAAAAAAACAAACTTTCATAGCTGAACTTGAAGATTAATAAACAAGTAACACGCATGGATATATTTAAATAAGGAAACACTTATTATAAAAAGACACCTATATATATGCATACGTTACACGAATCTGATAGCATGATTTTAACAAATAACCATAAAATAGACAGCGCATGTAAGAGAGGAGAGAATGGGAGAGAGAAAAGAGAGAGAGAGAGAGAGACAGAGAGAGAGAGAGAGGAGAGAAGAGAGAGAGAGAGAGCAGAGAGAGAGAGAGAGAGAGAGCAGAGAGAAGAGAGACGAGAGAGAAGAGACGAGAGAGCGAGAGAGAGAGAGAGAGAGAAGAGTGAGATGACGAGAGAGAGCAGGTTACCTAACGGTTTTGAATCAGCTTGGAATTTTTGTTGGTGGTGTAAAACAATGTAAAGATTACTGTACCATGTAGTACCAATATTGATGCGACAGGATGTAAGGGTGTCTGTCGTAATTTTTTGTAAACATTGATCAGTTCACTGGAAAAAGTGGGAGGCGGTGGGGGGGGTTGATCTAGTCGAGAGATGAGATATACTTTCAGGTCACTGATTACATTCAGATCTGTGTCCGATATGCAACGCAATTTCATGTCAAGTGCTCAATGATCTTTAGTGGTAGTATCAGCGAATAGCCTTACAGCACCTACATGTAGATACATTCAACGTATTTTTTGAGTTAGGAATCCATGTACAAGTAACTCGTTCTCACTATTGGATTGCAACTGTAATGTAAAGAGAATCAGACCGGTACTGTTTTCATAATATTCAAATAGTCATATAGAATCTGTTGTTGTAAAACATACATAAAACTGCTGTTGATTTTGGGATATGATCGAAGGACTTTTAACGGACTTAGAATCCATAGCGTATTGTAAGTACAAATCGGATGTCATTGGCACTTGTGAATTTGGAGCGTCTTTTTTTTTTAAATACCCAGATTGTTTGGGATATTGCATTCACACGGTGTTTTTTTTTTTTTTTTCCTTCTTCTTTATTTTGTTTGTTTGCTCTTTTATAATTAGTTTCCCGATGTGATAGAGGACACGGAGGTGTACAAAAAATGGCATCGGTTCGTTTAACGTGTTGATACGTTCAGTTACTCGAGAATCACTGTTTCTGAACGTTTATTTTGAGCGTGGTGATGGGGAGTTTACCTAATTGTGTCATTGTAAATAGGGAAAGGGGGGGGGGGTATAGCAACGGAGGGGGGAGTGAGGGATTAGGGCGGGGGGGGGGTAAAAGAGGTAAACCATTGAATGATCTAAATTAAGGCAAGCAAAACACGTACTTTACAGTTGAAGAGAACTACTAATGTGTGTACACACGGAGTAAATAAATAGTTGTTGATCGAAGATGTAACTGCGCTCGCC
>CAJDSM010028589.1:0-11730 GCA_903981925.1 Ostrea lurida
GTACTGCGATTTTTCTCAGGGAAACCTTAACATAGCTGCGAAATAAGGCATCGGTGCTTTTCCACGGGATAATTAGAAAATATTTTAGTGAATTCATAAGGTGAGCATTGTGCTCAGTCTTTTAAATATCTCCAAATATATTTGAATTTACCTTTAAATTAATTTCTTTGCTGACAAAAACAGTTGATCCGCCTCCTCTAGAACATGAAATGCGTCACAGATCACGATGACGTCATGATAACAAGTGCATCGTGATTAGGGCTGTGCTATAATAACGGTAGTGCAATTAGTTGATAAAAATATCGCTTTGCAATACGGTTTTTCAATACCGGTATATCGTCTAAGATGTTCAGGCTAGGAATTTACGCTCAGCTTATGATTCCTTCCATTAAATGTTACGTTTAATGTGGCTGAAATATTTCTGTGTTTGTTCTAAACACCTATGACACAGGTTTTTCTACTTCTAATAGAGCAACGGGATTTAAAGCAACCAAGACTTGTTTTCTTATTTTTCAATATATTCAGTCATAAGAATCAATCTCATAGTCAATGAAATATGAGAAAAATCGTTAATATTCTACTATGAAAATATTGCAACATTTGAAAATATCGCAAAATATCACGATACGAAAATTTCACCCGATACGCAGCCCTAATCACGATCAATGTTTTGCGTATATATGAAGGCGTCGGAATACACTCACAACCAACAAAGCCGTTTGTTGTTTTTTGTGTAATATTATATTTCTGTGCATTTTAGAAACAATTATCATATTACAGGATATTGTAAGTGTTCCGATATTTTATTGTTTTTGTGTGATGTCATGATATACATTCCTGTGTATATATGACGACACGCCCTCGTATTGCAACCTTAACTGTGCTGCGTATTTTTAAAATTCCTCTAAGAACATCAAATACTTGCATATTTTGTCAAAATCTACCAAACTTTACATGAAAGGTAGATAACAAAAATGGACCAATCACATACAACATAATTCCCACAAAGAAAAGAAAGTTAAGAATAGGGCAAACACGGACTCCTGGACACACCAGAGGTTGGATCAAGTGTATAGTAGGAGTAAGCATTCCCTGTTTAGACCTTTCATATCCGTCGTGAGCCATTTATAGATATAGACTGTATAATCTCAGCAGAACTTTTCAGCGAAATTTTAAAACAAACCCTGTAGATTGCTGACATCTGATATGTTTAAAAAGTGTAAAACAAATTCTACAGATTGTATCCTACATGCAACTGTCATGCTTTTTTTTTTTTACATATCCTGTTCAAACGCAATCCTGTAGACCATATAGCTGCTATAAAACATTAACCATGTAACATAATGTTTGTGTAAATTGTTTTAGCCTTGAATGGATATAACATTCATCGTTAAATTTATTATTTTCAGATAAAAGTAACGGGAATAAGAGGCAACGGGTATCAGTCAGATATTGCACTAGACGATTTCAAAATCTTGCAAGGACATTGTGGTAAGTTTTGTAGATAAAAATGTCAAAATCAGACGAGGAAATTGTGGTACCTTTTATAGGTATAAACTTCAAAATCTCACAAAACCTTTGTGGAAAGTTTGTTCAGAGTGGACTTTAAAACATAAAAAAAAAACATTGTGGTAAGTTTTCAAGTCGACTTTATAATTGTTCAGGACCGGGAATAAAGAACCCAAAATAAGATAAAGTGTGAATTTGTGTTTACCTAACAATTGAATCTGCCGCGTTACGTTTTTTATAACTTTAAAATCCACTTCTTTAAACTAACAGAATATTTGTTGACATTTAGACTGTGAACAATGGAAATACGGATTACTGTGTGAAAAATCGTGCAACTGCATTAGAGGTACCTCTAAAGGATGTGACAGTCAAAGCGGAAGTTGTATTTGTGAACCTGGCTGGAGTGGAAATCGATGCAATTGTCAGAAGGTGAAGGACACATGTGACATTTCGTATTCCTATTGCCATGGTGACCAATGTCTTTGCAAAGATGGCCAATATGACACTGGTGTCACTTGCTCTGGTAATTACACTAAAATTCATCAAAAAGTTTAACAATTTCATATTACATTGGAAACTGTTTAGTAGTAATCCTAAATTTTGATGAAACAATACGTATCTACAATTTTTAGACATTCATTTCAAACTATAGCAATGCATTGTAGGAGTCTCCACAACATCAACATATTTCTGTCATATGAGTCTCCGAACAGGTGTTGAATTCGATGCAAAATTAAATTTGTTGCATAGCAATGGGAGGTGAAGAGGTGAATATGGGAATGTCAAATATTTTATAATTAATTAAAGATAATACCATACATTAGGTTTAATAAAATGCACTATAATTCAAATTATTTTGCTGGTGTGTTAAAAGTTGATTGCTTGCATTTATTCGCAGGAGTCTGTGAATGATGAAAATCACATGGACATCAATCGCTACTTAATGACAAGACTCTCCTTTAAGAGAAATGTGTACACGTTTTCTTTAAGGAATTTAACTTTCAGTAAGTAATTATTGACACGTTTTACCATGGAAATCTAATAACGGTCTTCATTACCCACACTTACGACCAGAATTCTAAAGTACTCACCATTTTATTGTTATTCAGAGACTGACAGCTGCCTTCAGATGAAATATTTTTCACGCGATCCAACAAAGCAGATGTTACGAGTTCAGGTTGTAAAAGATGATCATTTAATTAGTAATAAGTTGTTCCAAGAAGTGATTGGTCAACGCCGTGTTTGCAATTAAAGCGAGCAACAGGCGTAGAAAATGTACTACGCATATATTACCTGATAATATATCTGTAGTAGCTATACAAACCCATTGTTTCAGCATTTTAGTGGGATGAATTTATTTCATTATAAAGTCTGGGCTAATTTCTTTTTTGTAAGATTCATTTTATTGTGTACGTTACAACCATTCACCTGTGCTTATTGATGACATAATCGTCACGTCTAAGGCTTGTGGTAATTTTCTTAATTTTTGTTCTAAAAAAATATGATTGTTTTTATTATCCCTGAAACTTTCTGGGCAGCATAAAGTTGCCCCGTGTCTATCTGTTCGTCCATCCGAGCTCATACCTTCTAAGCCTTTCATCAGATATTCATATATTAATTAATCATAAATGTTCCTTGACATAAGAAGTTATAGACCAAGGCAGCTCATGGTTTGTTTGGAAAGGTTAAAGTCACTCTATACTTTAAATGTTTCTTGTATCAATAATATTAAACCTAAAACTTCCCATCATCTAAGTCTTTTATCAGAATTCAACCATGATGATAATGGATAAAAAAAATTCAACTAAGATCATTTTGGAAAGGCCGTGGTCATTCAGAACTTCTACCTCTTATCAAAACAAGTTATGTATTTCTGTGTATACAGGTGCGTGCTCCCAGTGGTATTACGGTTCAGATTGTGAAAAAATTTCCAAATGTAGCCGCATAAATACGCTTTCATTCGACTCAAATGAACCATTGGGCAACTGTAGAGAAATTGGTATGGTGAGCGGTGGATTGCTCGACAGGCACAGAAATGATGCAATGCATCGAGGAGGAGGAGGTTTGCAGGAGAAAACACCTGTACCTGCAAAGATGGATATACCAGAGCGGAATGGGCTGTAGAGGTATAAGTCAATGTAATTATCATGAAAAACTTATTTTAGCTGTTCATACTAACCTTTTGTAAAGAATAATTAATTCACGTATTCAATTCTCCTAGATAGTACGGTATGGCTGGGATTGTCAGTCAATCAGTATGCTTTCCATAAAATGTTTTGAAACATCGTGTACCAATTTTCAGTATTTCAGTACTATTAATGAGGAGGATGTTATACCGTCTGTAGATCTGGTTTGTCAGTCACTTAGTATGCTTTCCCTAAAATGTTTTGAAATAGTGTGCACCAAATGAATTGTCATGTTGTAAAAAGAGCTTCTATTACTGTAAGAAAAACTAATTTTGACAAAAATATGACTGTTTGAAAACTAGAAATGGCGCATGTGTTAAACAGGTCGAGGCATGCTGAATATATATTTGCGCTTGCAACGATAACAAGATCCAATGTTGAGGTTTGATACGAGATGGCCAGATTAATGACATGTTTACTTTTGTCATGGAATGCGGTTATTCATTTCATTTCATTTAGGAAAAAAACCCACAAACGTTATCTTGTCTAACTGTTTATAGTGTGCTTGGTATTTTACAGACTATCGACGGTGCAAATATTGCAAAGGAGTCGCTCTACAAATGGCACAAACACATGGTGGATCGTATAAATGTGTTTTAAACGCAGAACCTTTGGGGATGCGAAACATTTGTCAGGGCGATATTTGTATTATATTACATGGTTGTTTGAGCAACAAGTTGAAAGTGGGTATTACATGTATTTGTAGATGTTTTAAAGAAAGTTTATCAAAAAATTGCATGCAGGAAAATTGACATTGATAAAGTCATAATCTGTATGACTGTTGTGGTTATCATGTTCTTGGAGATTCAGATTTAAGAAGTACAGATATATGAAAGTACAAGTCTTATTAGGGCATTGTTTAGAAATTAAAATATTTAGCCATTGCCCATCTACCATTTCATCATCATCATCCTTTTTAAATAATTTGACGCCAGAGATTGGATTGAGTGCTTTAGAAGAGTAAGCATTCCCTGCTAATTGGTCACACCTGTAGTAAACCCTAGATCAGATGTGGTCAAATTTAGATAAACAACTAAAGCTTCATCTCAAATGTAAGTCGCACAAAGAAACAAAGAAGCAGTGGCTTAAATAATTCCTTTAACTTTGAAGGAAACACTATGGAAATGTGTTGTTGCGATGATTAAGTCTTATTATACAAATTGACTTTTCTCTTTTCCATGTTCCAAATTATTTGTAGTGTTTGGAGATCAGACCTAACTGTTATACAGCTTTTACCGTACTCATGATCAAAACCGTACCCTGTGCCGATACACATGTGTATTTATCTATGCACAGCCATTTTTTTTATATACGAGTCTGAACAAGCTCCAAAGTATACTCGAAAACTCTTGCGCATGTGCTCCATTTGAATATGAGAATCATTTTATCAAAGTTAAATAACAATTTAGAGCACGGAGTTCGAATCTGATAATAAAAACGAGTACCAAAAAGTTTTATAATCTGTAGGGCAGGTCTTTCAACAGTCTACTGAAATTTGCTTGGGGACACAAAGAACATGCCATTACACCTTTTCCTGCAAACGGTGTTTATTGTTTTCAGTTGTTTCAATATATGAGAGTATGCTTTACATGATAAACTTGTAAGTTGAAGCAACCTATTGACAAATAAATTGTTCTTACACAGTTTCAACAGTCTCGTTTAATGACAACATTGCGTTGTTAATCAAGGTTTGGTCTTATGATAATATTTGCAATCACGATCTCTAATTATGCCCAGTTTTATCTGGCGTGTTTCATACCATTATTTTTACGCGGATTTTGACTACGTGTTGTTCAAATTACGATATCAAGATAAAGGGCTCGAGGCGTGTAAGGCCAGTCAATAGGGGATGTTCAGTCCCTCTAAACACCCGAGCCCATGACCACTTCTGATGTTTTCAGGAGTCCATCTTTGCCCTACTTTCAATTTCATATTCTTTATAAGATTAATAAAATTGTTCTCTGTTCGCTATTTCTTCACTCTTTCATTAATGAAGTTTTGTTACATTTCTCTTCCAGACTCTATCCTTGCCCTTACAAATGGACTACGTTCCATGGAAGGCACGTTGATGATGTGGCGAGACAATGCATGGGGAGCGGTCTGTCAGTCATTTGATTTATTTACAGCAATGACAGCTTGTAACACAATTTTTCCTGATGTGTAAGTAATATGTGATAAGATTATGATAGTGGTTTTTTTTTAAACATTCATTTCGTTTAAATTTCATCCGGGTTGAATCAAATTCGTAGTCCGGATACTTTTTAACGCAAATAGGTCTAATACAAATATATCAGTAAAAACAAAAACTCCTCAAGTTGGTCAGGATTTATAAGTCGTCTGAATGTGAGGTAAATTCCAAAGATGAACTTTTGGATATAATCATCTTGCAGAAAAGCTCATTTACATCTTGAAATAAACATAAACAGTCAACTTTTTGCATACATATTGTCATTACAAAGTATGTCGGGGTCAACTTGTGTCATTGGAGAAATTTTCCACAAAATGATGCTTTGTAGAGAATCTCCTCTGTCAACTTTCTTTAAGGGTGTTTTTTTTAAACAAATCACTTGCAATGAGTTCAAACTCATTTTAACTTTCATTGCTTCAAAAATGTACTTCCTGTAATTTTTAAGTAAATATATGCAGTTAATGATGGATCCTAAACTTTCATATAATAAAATGTATAATCTTGACAAATTTTCATAAAAGCTTCAGTATTTATTGTTGGTGTACATATAGTAGAACAATTTATCATTGGGCCTCATACTCTAACTCATATTGTAACTCAGATATGGCATTCACCTTGGTCAGAAAGGAGGCTATAAAACGCCTGATGGTATTGCCTTCAGCTCGTTCTCATGTTCTCGGAAAAGAAAGGAGTTCGACCTCAGAAAGTGCAACGTTTCAGTCGAACCCTGTGATACAGAAAATGACGCGATGTATCTTTCCTGTGGTGGTGAGTATATTGCTAAAAATACATGCAACCATCCTAGTACATTTTTGTTCTAATTAATGTACGCCATACTATACGCGTAATTCTCTTTTTCAAGTCAAACATACATGTATCTACCTATCGAAGCGTAAATGAAATTTGGTGAGTTTAACTGCCTGCATATATACGAAAATAATTTTCTGTCAGAAATGAAGCAATATTCTAATGCAATTGTTTTGTAACACGTATTTTGATTGGATAATGCACTGAGATTTGAGACGGTTAAATGAGCGTTAACGAGATGGGAAGTTTGCGATTGTGATGTCATAATGCCTGACGCATAACAAGATGGGATGCTTTCGACTGTGACGTCATAATGCGTGACGCAAAAATATAACGTCAAGCATAGACATATCATAACAAAATAGCAAACAAATGTAATCATAAATCAAAATTGCATTGAATGGGAATAACTACCTTCTCAATTGTGCATTTTGCGACCGTTAATGCTTATTTAAACGGGTTGCAAACATCCGTTTTACCGGCTCCGCTTACGCGTCGCGCGGTAAAAACTCAGTTTGCAACCGTTTAAATCCAGCTTAACGTCGGCCAAAATCACAACTGAGAAGGTAATTATTCCCTAATATCAATTGTAATACACCTTGCTACATGAATGATTGTATACTGTTTAACGTCCCGCTATAGAATCTTTCACTCATATGGAAATGTCACCATTGCTGGTGAAAGACTGCAAAGCTTAAACCCCACGGGACTCCTCCTTATTACATGGCTACTTTTAACACTATAAAACAGAAAATCACAGACCGTATGTAGAACGTGCAACAGATTCAAATAGATAATATGTTACACCAGGAAGGTAGTTGGCATGTTTTTCTATGGTATGCACAGTTTTGGTTGATAGAACTTTACAGGGAAGGGGTTGGGTATGTGGTAAAAATATACAAATAGTCCCCATTCTTCGATACGCAGGAGGACGATGTGATTCCATCTTTTTTTCTGATAACATGTACTATGAAATAGCATTTCATAGTCTCTGCAGAATGCATCCCGCTGACAAATCTTAGAGGAAATTCGGTAAATCGAGTTTCAAAATGATACTCGTCATTTCACACGGTACGTGATAATCAAAATTCTTCCTTGTCGCCTAATTGATGATATAGATACTTTTTAAAGCAAGGCCAACTACTAACAAAAAAGTTGATGCTGCAGGGTTATAACGAATCTCGTTTAAAGTCATCATTTCGCAAATTCTACGGACGTTATAATGATCTTGTTTGCGATTACAAATTATCACTAAGTTGACTGATTTGTTTCATACCCTTTGTTAGACTGTCATTTTCCTACTAGATTTGACTACGGGTAATCCCGTTTACTTTATTACGACTAAGGGCTCACGGCGGGTGTGCCCGGTCAGCAGAGGATGTTTACTCCTCCATGGCACCCGATCCTACCTTCGCTTTTGTCGGAGGTCCGTGTTGCCCTACACTCGATTTTGTATATGTTTTTTTGGATTACGATTACTTCTGACACAATGTTAACTTCGCCTTTTTGTATACACATGCAACCATCCTAGTACATTTTGTTCTAAATAATGTACGCCATAATATACGCGTAATTCGTGGGTTGTTGTAGCTAGATGGTAGAACGTTAGGTTTGTAACCAGGAGGTCATGAGTTCGAGCCATGATCGTGTCATGGACGCGTCAAACTTAATATATAAACATAGGTAGTGGGTGCTCCTTCGCCAAACGCTCGGTATTTAGAAGTGAAAACCACGGGACTTTCTTATATGACTTTGCAAATGGAGGTTCAGTGTCGCGGCATTAATTTGAAATTTCATCAATAGTCAATGCTACAGTCCTGTGAGCTAAGCATGAGTTTAAATATGTGATACTTCACCTAAAAATGATAACATTTCAATATGAGTGAAAAATTCGCGCCGGGACGTAAAACAAAAACAACCTGTAATTGCTATTCGTAAAGGAAGTAATATGTACAATGTAAATAAAAATTGAAGCATGTTAATCAACGAAAAAACATAATATTCAAATTATATAGTACATCAATTTTATAATGAATGTGTAGATATCAAATTGTAAGTTTGCTTATTAACAAAAGTTTGTTTCTTTCTTTTAGTATGTGGAGGGATATACAAATCGCAGTTTGGACTGGTGGAGCCCCCTATAGAAGTACCAGCGAACACACTATGCTACTTTTTATTGACACCATTCAATGCAAAATCAATTAATGCAACATTTATCACCTTCTCAATGTACGCAAGTAACGAAACTCGATCAAAACGATCTTCTCAATCCTGTGATGAAACATATCTAGAGGTATGGAACGAAATGGAAATGAAATGCAAATGATATTTATGTGAAATTTCTCGGTGGCTTAGAATTTTCTTTAAACAAAGTCATTCTGACAATTATAGCTAAATACCCACTCACTGTAATCTTACCTTTACTGTTTTTCAGATATTTGATGGTCCAGATACTGAATCCCCTTTCCTTGGTAGATTTTGTTCTAGTCGTCCAAGGTTTACCATCCACTCGAAGGGGAATTCATTATTTCTGATATACAGAACATCAAGAAAGACTGCCATGCACGATTTTCAGATGGTTTATCGAACAGAAAAGAGCGTTGAAGATCGTATGTACTAGTATATACAATGTAACTAACCATTGTCTTCCAATTACAATACTGGATTTGAATTCATTTCAAAATCCCAATTTTATTATTAATTGACATTTTTGAGGTGGGTGCGATGCTTTAGTTATTCAGCACCTCAAAAGTATAAATGATTATTATTTTCATTTGATTCCTGGTCATTGCTTAGAGATATAATAAACTTCGTAGTCGAAAGTAATAAAAGACACAGTATTTTACTGGGCGACCAAGAATAATGACCAATTGTATCAATTTAGGAATTTATTATTGTTTCTGGTCCATTGTTGGAAAAATCAAACATTGCATACACCTAGAAAGCATTTGCAGATTTTATATTTTTCTTGTTTGTTCAATGTCAGCCAATTGGAAAGCTCTGAATTATTCAATCCTACAATAAACAGTGTTATTTCGATTTAGTTTGTCAGAGTATCTAATTCTAATTTGTCCATAGAGTATGCGTGCAACTCGTTTGACGCCATGTTTACGTTTATTTCTTTGCTAAAATTGTGGATTCTAGAATCTGGAAACGATTGCAAAAGTCCATCTATATCCAAACATCTCAGATTCTTAATCAGAATTGGTGTCAGTGTAACCAGACATAACTTAGATTACTCTATGCTTAAAGGAATGGGTTCTTCGGACGTCACTTGTATCATGTTTCTTGAAAAGAATATCCGTGCATTGATTATTTCGAATAATGCATGTGTATTTGATTCTCTCTGTTTTGTGTCAATGCTTAGTTTAGAGTTAACATCTTTTAGTACAGAATTATGAAAATCTGATACAGTGGAAATTAACTGTTTCTGCTTATACTTTATTACAAATTATGTAATAAATGTGAAATCTAAAACTTGTCGCTAGGTTTAATAGTTAGAGTGTTTGCTTTGTAACCAAGGGGTAATTGGTTCAAATCCAACTCAGCCCATCGCCATGTCAACGTTCTGAAATCGGAATAGATAACTCCCTCATAGAGTGACGGGTATCTTAGTATGATGTAAGGTGATAGCATGATAAAGAACGCTCACTACTACGACCATATTCCCATAAGACCTTGGTATAGGTTTGTGATATTTTAATTACAGCAGATGACGTTTCGATGATTTAAAGTGAACTCTCGAAAGTACTTTAAAACAGGGAACAGCAAAATCCGAAAGAGTAGTTTTAAAAATGCAAGAAAATTCGTAAAACATCAGCGCTTTCATTTCATAATTACAAGATTCAGATGCTGATATATCTTTAGATTATTACGGAAGATGCAAAAAAAATTAGCATTCATTTGTTTTACACGTCGTACTTATTTTTTATAGCTCACGCACTAGGAGAACGCTGCAGCCATTCTACGCAGTGTGTGGCAAACAACGCCTCCTGTGTTCACAATAGATGTTCCTGTCACAGAGATTACTACATGTTTGATACAGTCACGTGCTCGGAAAGTTAGTGTCGTCAACAAAATTTTAGTTACTATTCTAGTGTACGTGGAGTTTTTTGCTCCGTTTTATGTTGCCTAAATCGGAAATGGGAGAATATATCCGGAAAAAAATTAAATTGACTTAGGGCTCACGGCTAGTGTGATCGGTCAGCAGAGCATGCTTACTCCTTCATGGCACCTGATCCTGTCTTCGCCTTTGTTGGAGGTCCGGGTTGCCCTACACTTGACTTTGTATATGTTTTGGGGGATTATGATTACGTTTAACACGATGTTAATTTCGCCAATTTATATTGTCTTAATACACGACCGGTCGCGGTAGCTCAGTGGTAGAGCTCTTGCCTCGTGATCGGAAGGTCGTGCGTTCGAGCCCCGTGCTCGGCACCCGGCCGCGTCAAACCTAAGACGTTAAAAAAGGTAGTGATTGCTCCTTCGCCAAGAGCTCGGCATCTAGAAGTGAGAATCAATATCTTTTTCGGATATAAAATGACGAAGTAACAAAGTATCAAACGTAATCATAGTCCAAAAACACAAACAAAATCGAGTGTAGGCAACACGGACCTTCGACGAAGCGAAGGCAGGATCAGGTGCCATGGAGGAGTAAGCATCCTCTGCTGACCGGTCACACCCGCCGTGAGCCTGTAGTCGAAACAAAGTAAACGGGTTACCCGTCGTCAAATCTAGTATGAATATGACAGTCTAACAAAGGGTATGAAACAAATCAGTCAACATATGATTTAATGATAATTTGTAATCGCAAACAAGGTCATTATAGCGACCGTAGAATTTGCGAAATGATGACTTTAAACGAGATTTGTTATAACCCTGCAACATCAACTTTTCGGTTAGTAGTTGACCTCGCTTTAAAAATCAGCATACGCATGGCATGGATATGACCTTAAAAAGGGAGGTCCCGTGTCGCGGCATGTGTGGCACGCAAAAGAACCTCACTGCTAAAAGCCATGACTGCTAAGCATAAGTCTAAAC
>CAJDSM010028589.1:11755-24142 GCA_903981925.1 Ostrea lurida
TAATATGTACAATGTAAATAAAAATTGAAGCATGTTAATCAACGAAAAAACATAATATTCAAATTATAGTACATCAATTTTATAATGAATGTGTAGATATCAAATTGTAAGTTTGCTTATTAACAAAAGTTTGTTTCTTTCTTTTAGTATGTGGAGGGATATACAAATCGCAGTTTGGACTGGTGGAGCCCCCTATAGTAAGTACCAGCGAACACACTATGCTACTTTTTATTGACACCATTCAATGCAAAATCAATTAATGCAACATTTATCACCTTCTCAATGTACGCAAGTAACGAAACTCGATCAAAACGATCTCTCAATCCTGTGATGAAACATATCTAGAGGTATGGAACAAATGGAAATGAAATGCAAATGATATTTATGTGAAATTTCTCGGTGGCTTAGAATTTTCTTTAAACAAAGTCATTCTGACAATTATAGCTAAATACCCACTCACTGTAATCTTACCTTTACTGTTTTTCAGATATTTGATGGTCCAGATACTGAATCCCCTTTCCTTGTAGATTTGTTCTAGTCGTCCAAGGTTTACCATCCACTCGAAGGGGAATTCATTATTTCTGATATACAGAACATCAAGAAAGACTGCCATGCACGATTTTCAGATGGTTATCGAACAGAAAAGAGCGTTGAAGATCGTATACTAGTATATACAATGTAACTAACCATTGTCTTCCAATTACAATACTGGATTTGAATTCATTTCAAAATCCCAATTTTATTATTAATTGACATTTTTGAGTGGGTGCGATGCTTTAGTTATTCAGCACCTCAAAAGTATAAATGATTATTATTTTCATTGATTCCTGGTCATTGCTTAGATATAATAAACTTCGTAGTCGAAAGTAATAAAAGACACAGTATTTACTGGGCGACCAAGAATAATGACCAATTGTATCAATTTAGGAATTTATTATTGTTTCTGGTCCATTGTTGGAAAAAATCAAACATTGCATACACCTAGAAAGCATTTGCAGATTTTATATTTTTCTTGTTTGTTCAATGTCAGCCAATTGAAAAGCTCTGAATTATTCAATCCTACAATAAACAGTGTTATTTCGATTTAATTTGTCAGAGTATCTAATTCTAATTTGTCCATAGAGTATGCGTGCAACTCGTTTGACGCCAGTTTACGTTTATTTCTTTGCTAAAATTGTGGATTCTAGAATCTGGAACGATTGCAAAAGTCCATCTATATCCAAACATCTCAGATTCTTAATCAGAATTGGTGTCGAGTTAACCAGACATAACTTAGATTACTCTATGCTTAAAGGAATGGGTTCTTCGGACGTCACTTGTATCATGTTTCGTGAAAAGAATATCCGTGCATTGATTATTTCGAATAATGCATGTGTATTTGATTCTCTCTGTTTTGTGTCAATGCTTAGTTTAGAGTTAACATCTTTTAGTACAGAATTATGAAAATCTGATACAGTGGAAATTAACTGTTTCTGCTTATACTTATTACAAATTATGTAATAAATGTGAAATCTAAAACTTGTCGCTAGGTTTAATAGTTAGAGTGTTTGCTTGTAACCAAGGGGTAATTGGTTCAAATCCAACTCAGCCCATCGCCATGTCAACGTTCTGAAATCGAATAGATAACTCCCTCATAGAGTTACGGGTATCTTAGTATGATGTAAGGTGATAGCATGATTAAAGAACGCTCACTACTACGACCATATTCCCATAAGACCTTGGTATAGGTTTGTGATATTTTATTACAGCAGATGACGTTCGATGATTTAAAGTGAACTCTCGAAAGTACTTTAAAACAGGGAACAGCAAAATCCGAAAGAGTAGTTTAAAAAATGCAAGAAAATTCGTAAAACATCAGCGCTTTCATTTCATAATTACAAGATTCAGATGCTGATATATCTTTAGATTATTACGGAAGATGCAAAAAAAATTAGCATTCATTTGTTTTACACGTCGTACTTATTTTTTATAGCTCACGCACTAGGAGAACGCTGCAGCCATTCTACGCAGTGTGTGGCAAACAACGCCTCCTGTGTTCACAATAGATGTTCCTGTCACAGAGATTACTAATGTTTGATACAGTCACGTGCTCGGAAAGTTAGTGTCGTCAACAAAATTTTAGTTACTATTCTAGTGTACGTGGAGTTTTTTGCTCCGTTTTATGTTGCCTAAATCGGAAATGGGAGAATATATCCGGAAAAATTAAATTGACTTAGGGCTCACGGCTAGTGTGATCGGTCAGCAGAGCATGCTTACTCCTTCATGGCACCTGATCCTGTCTTCCCTTTGTTGGAGGTCCGGGTTGCCCTACACTTGACTTTGTATATGTTTGGGGGATTATGATTACGTTTAACACGATGTTAATTTCGCCAATTTATATTGTCTTAATACACGACCGGTCGCGGTAGCTCAGTGGTAGAGCTCTTGCTCGTGATCGGAAGGTCGTGCGTTCGAGCCCCGTGCTCGGCACCCGGCCGCGTCAAACCTAAGACGTTAAAAAAGGTAGTGATTGCTCCTTCGCCAAGAGCTCGCGCATCTAGAAGTGAGAATCACTAGTCTTTCGGATATAAAATGACGAAGTAACAAAGTATCAAACGTAATCATAGTCCAAAAAACACAAACAAAATCGAGTGTAGGGCAACACGGACCTTCGACGAAAGCGAAGGCAGGATCAGGTGCCATGGAGGATAAGCATCCTCTGCTGACCGGTCACACCCGCCGTGAGCCTGTAGTCGAAACAAAGTAAACGGGTTACCCGTCGTCAAATCTAGTATGAAATGACAGTCTAACAAAGGGTATGAAACAAATCAGTCAACATATGATTTAATGATAATTTGTAATCGCAAACAAGGTCATTATAGCGACCGTAGAATTTGCGAAATGATGACTTTAAACGAGATTTGTTATAACCCTGCAACATCAACTTTTCGGTTAGTAGTTGACCTCGCTTTAAAAATCAGCATACGCATGGCATGGATATGACCTTAAAAAGGGAGGTCCCGTGTCGCAGCATGTGTGGCACGCAAAAGAACCCTCACTGCTAAAAGCCATGACTGCTAAGCATAAGTCTAAACTTGCATCCCTTCACCGGCAATGGTGACGTCTCAATATGAGTGAAATCCGTATAACGGGTTTTTTTTTACGTATCACAAATTTTGCGAATCTTCCCAAAAACATGCTATTTTTTATTTGCGTGCTCCTTTGTTTGTGATTCTGGTATTATCTGAGAATATAGATATGGAACACAGTTGGTGTAAATTTTATGCGAATTCAATTGTTTGCGATCAAAAATACTCGCAAATAAAACAAAATTAGATTATCGCGGGAAAAAAAACCGTTATACGGTATTCTTGATGGGACGAAAAACAACAAATAATCAATCAATCAATCTTAATACACTATTATAAATTTAAAAAATCTGATGAGATCAAGATATTTTATAACAACAAAGAGAATTTTTTCAGTAGCTTCCAAAAACGAAACGAAGATAAATTGTTATTCCATTAAGGGTTTGTCAGAAAATGACACTTTTAGGTTGATATTACAAGATAAGCTTAAATTAAACTGTTTGGGGGGAGGGGTGCGTTTTGATTTAACTTTTCTTAAAATTCATAAGTTTAACAGTGTAAACAAGGTTTTGGTTTGTAACTCTAAAAGATTGTCGATGACGTAAAAAAGCTGACGTGTCTTAAAATACATTTAATTTGTCATTAGAGTTTTTGTGAATTAATTCGAATTAACACCTATTATTTTTTTCATTTCTATCAAATTTCGAATAGAAAAAAGCTGGAATTCCTCCTGCTCAAGAAGTGACGAATGCAAAACTGGATATTGTGATACTCAAAAATCTTCGTGTCATTGTCCATCCTATTCAGAAATTGATGTCCAGACTGATGAATGCGTGGCCAAAACAGGTAACGATGAAAGATTTTGAATAGTTACTGACTCAGCTAAAGCACAATCAAGGTGGAATTTTCTACTTACCTAATATGAAAGCAGATTTCTTATTTCTTTAATAGAGAGTTTCAAGAATAATATCACTGTAGCTTTCCAAAACATTGTAATGGTATGATCACCTACATGTTATATATATATTTTTTTAGAATTCAGATTTACGGTATATATTTTTTTTAATATTGCATATGACAATTTACAAATATATTTCTGATGTCACATCTGTTAACATTGTGTCAAACGTAATCATAATAAAAAAAAACACATACAAAATCGAGTGTAGGGCAACACGGACCTCCGACAAAAGCAAAGGCAGGATCAGGTGCCATGGAGGAGTAAGCATCCTCTGCTGACCGGTCACACCCGCCGTGAGCCCTTAATCGAAATAAAGTAAACGGGATTACCCGTAGTCAAATCTAGTAGGGAAATGACAGTCTAACAAAGGGTATGAAACAAATCAGTCAACATATGACTTAGCGATAATTTGTAATCGCAAACAAGGTCATTATAGCGACCGTAGAATTTGCGAAATGATGACTTTAAACGAGATTCGTTATAACCCTGCAGCATCAACTTTTTTAACATGCTAGTTGTAAGAATATTAACTCCTTGATATCAGATAATTGAAAATTTGTCGGAAAAATTGTTCCATTTTTGTTGACTCCATAGTCCTGTGTTTAGTAAGAAAAGTATTGAAAATACTACAGCAATTCATATCTCTTTTTTAATTTTGTGGACTTGGAAAGTAATACTACAATAGTATTTGTAGAAAATTGATGAGCAGTAAATAATCAGGAACATAATTACAATATTGTTTATGAAGTACATATAGAGTCCATGGACCATAAATTAAATGAGAAAATTTGTTCTTGTCCCATATTTTGTAGAATTATGTAATATCTTCTGCTCACTGAAATTATGAAATTCGACTAGTAAACTCAATATATATAATATGTATAATATAATTTCAATGACCACAACAAGTATTTAAAAAATGATTTTGCTAGAAAAGTTCCTGGTACATGTAAACAAGGTATTCTGTAGATAAACAAGGTATACTATAGAAAAAATGAAAATCATCGATAGGTTTCAAATTTTAATTATTTTTATGAGGCAGAATTCATTCAAAAGGCTTCTTACATGAAAAAGAAAGAAATCTACTAGCGGTGGCCTTTTAATTCAACATTTCGATATATTGAGACGATTTTTTATCTATCAATAACAATGATTTCCATTCATATGTGATTATCAATATATCCCAACAGAACTAGAAATAAAGGACACCACAGAGTCTTCCATGTCTGCTTCGTACTTGGATATTTTATTGAACATTGACATTAACGGCAAACTAACTACTCAACTTTATGACAAGCGGGACGATTCAGCTTCTCCCACTGTACTCCCATATTTGTGTAGCAATATTCCATCATCATCCTGCATATGGTGTGTATGTCTCAACTTATTCGATACGCAAGAGCTTGTTCTGCGTATAATCATTTTTGAATCGAGGCAAGCATTACAGACAAGTGTTTGTTGCATGCGAGTCGGTTTCAACAGTCACGTTTAAAGGCAGCATTTCGTAAATTCTATGGTCGTTATAACAATTTAGTTTACCAATATGACCTATCATTGAGTCAAATGCTGTCTGATGTGTTTCATAACCATTGTTAAGCCGTTTTTCACACATTGATTTGACTACGGACTGTTCCGTTTACCTGATCAAGACTATGGGCTCACTGCGGGTGTGACCGGCAACAGGGGATGCTTACTCCTCCTAGGCACCTGATCCCACCTCTGGTGTGTCCAGGGGTCCGTGATTACCCAACTCTTGTTTTTGTATTAATTTAGGACTTACGAGATTGATCACTGTTCGTTATCTTTGCCTTTACTTTTAAACAAATAAGTGTAAATCTTGCTAACTCATTGTGAAACTAAATAGTCCACGGCTCTGGTTGTGTTTTAGGCGACTCTTATTTATCAAACAAGTCATTCCACAAAATACCACACTTATTCATATTTGTGTTTTCTCCTCTTTTTTCAGGATCACAACAAGAGACCGAAAACTCAGCAAAATGGCTGGTACCCCTTCTTTTGATTTTCTTCTTACTTATCATAACCGTGATTGCAACTGTGATCGTCGGCAGAAAGAAGGGATATACTTGTACCATGTAAGATAACTCAATAATAACTTAAAAGCTATTTACATGAATATGTCAGATACATCAATGGTAACTTAATAGCCATTCACCTACAGTAAATGTAATATGTAAGACACTGCAATAGTGCCTAAAAAACTATTCACATAAATGTATTATCTAAGATACTTTAAAAGAACTTAAAGTTAACTAGGCTTAGTGCATCTGGGTCGAAGTTTTTACACACTGGAAGAATCCCGATAAAAAAAATAGATATTTTACACATAAGTTTTATCTCATTTTTGTTACAGCTGGGGTCCTGGAAAGGATGCTATTTTCTCTTACTCCTATTCGGAACTCATGTCGGCATCGAATCCTTTATACGGGTAAGCTTTATCTTGAAAAGAACATTACAGAGTGTGTCTGCTAAATTTTGTTTGATTGTAACAACTGACAATTGCAGAAAATCACAACAAAAGATATCATTACCCACTACAATGTTACATGAATTCAAAGTACACGTACAACATATGTCTTGGTGGAAAATAAAATACTCCATTTTCATTTTCAAGTGTAACGGTTTCATTACATGACTGCACGGCGTCAGGAAATACTGTATATGGTCAGTTTTTGAACCAAGACAGGCTACTTACAAACTTCAACAGTAACATTTAAAGACAGCATTTTGAAAAATGCTATGGTCGTTAACGATTTAGTTTGCCAGTATGACCTGCCATTGGGTCAAATTTTGTCTGATGTTTCATAGCAATTGTTATGCTTTTTTCATACACTGATTCGATTTCGGATTGCTTTGGTAACCTGATCATGACAATGGGCTAACGGCGGGTGTGACTGGGCAACAGTGGATGCTTAATCTTCCTAGTTACCTGATCCCACCTCTGGTGTGTCCAGGGGTCTGTGTTTGTTCACCTCTTGTTTTTGTAATGTATTTGGGACTTACGAGATTGATCACTGTTCGTTATCTTTGCCTTTACATTTAAGGTTTAACATTTGCTCAAATAATGTCAAAGCTGTACATGGGGATATATAGGATAAATCTTTTAATATCCTCTCAGTACAAATAGGTCCATGATTACCCATATTGATATGCAAGCATTTCCAGGTAATGCAGATTCAAGTTTATTTAAATAGATGTTCCCGGTACTAGTTTGAGTCCAAACTGGGCAATCAAGATTTAACGTGGGAAGTATATAGGGAATATTTTAAAATAACTTTTTTTGATAACAGATGGATTATGATTGCAGATGGGTTCACAATAGGAGATCAAAGTTTTATATGGGAATACTATACACGTACATGTACAGGAAAACGTCTTTGAAAATCATCTTAAGAATAGCAAGTCATTGAATAGTCATATTGATATGCAAGCCATTTCAGGTAACATTTACAGAAGTTTGTTCATTCATATTTCCTGTGTGTTTCCATTTTTTGTATTCGATACGCAAGAAGAGCATATCATGCGTATGAGGACTTTTTTAAAAGCAAGGCCAACTACTAACAAAAAAATTGATGTTGCAGGGTTATAACGAATCTCGTTTAAAAGCATCATTTTGCAAATTCTACGGTCACTATAATGACCTTGTTTGCGATTACAAATTATCACTAAGTCATATTTTGACTGACTTATTTCATAGCCTTTGTTAGACTGTCATTTTCGTACTAGATTTGACGACGGGTAACTCCGTTTATTTGTTTCCACTGCGGGCTCACGGCGGTGTGACCGGTCAGCAGAGGATGCTTACTCCTCATGGCACCTGATCCTGCCTTCGCTTTTGTCGAGGTCCGTGTTGCCCTACACTCGGTTTGATATATGTTTTTGGGACTATTTTAACACATTGATTACTTTGCCAATTTATATATTAACAAATTTCTAACCTTGTAACCTTGATTTAGGATTTTGACCTATTTTTGAGAGAGAAAAAAAATTAACGAAGTCGAAGGCAATATCATCTAAAATATTTCAGATACGGCTTTGATATTTTGCATATAGATGAAGGCAAAATAACGAACAGTGGTCAATCTCGTAAGTCCCAAACAGAATACAAAACAATAGTTGGGCAAACAGAAATCCCTGAACACATCAGAGGTGGGATCGGGTGCCTAGGATGGGTAACCATCCCCTGTCGACCGGTCACACCCGTCGCCAGCCCACAGTCTCGTAAAATCAAACGGAATAATCCGTAGTTAAAATCAGTGTATGAAATATATTTCATACCATGAATTTGTGTCATTGTATCGTGGTTATATTTAGACCCTATGGGGTTATGTTGGGGCCACGATATGGGATTACCATTTTTCTTATTAAAATAGATATTGGAATTAATATTTCAAAATCACAATTGCTAAACAGAAGGTCCAAGGTGACTCAAGTGAGCGATGTGGTCCGTGGACTTCTTGTTTATCTAATAAATGTACAACCTACAAACATATTTGCCTGATTATCATTTGAAACTGAATTTGTTAGGTCTTTTTTATAAGAATTGGTTTACGGATCTGCCGTACCAATTTTTGGAGATATTCGAGAAAAAAAATAAAATGGTTTTTTACTCTTTTTTTTAAATTTCTGCCGATAGTATTTTTCCCTTATACAAATAAAAAAAAATGATTCGTCTCTGTTGGATATTTTGACCAGGCGCCTCCACCGAATCTCGGGACAGTCCTGTGTGGAATACCGTCAACTTTAACGAATGCTAACAATTATTCTGCACCTTGGCATTAGTGTTGTTTGCTTCCAAAAGTTATCTACTAGTATTCACAAATCTAACTTCCATTACCATAAGTTATGCATTGCATACTGTATTGATTTGTAAATCCAAAATAAAAACAAACACTTTTCATCATTCATTCAAAAGATGTTGCCTTCGCTTATTTGTATCCATGAGGTATGTTGGGTTATCAACTAATCATCCAAACATGATAGTCCCCCCCCCCAATTGACCTTACCAAGTATCCATTTTGCCATAAAATCATTAATTGTGAATTTTAAAGACATATTAATAATTATTAAGTACTTATTTTTATATTGGAACATTTCTATCACAAATCCTTGAATTTATTCACAGTATGAAAATTTGTTGATTACTAACATTGAAAATCAAATGATTTGACATATATAAAATTTAAAAAAAAAATTATAATAGTTGACAAAGTTTTTTTTTATTTATCAGTTTATTGATAAGTTATAACCATCATTGAAATCCTAAAAAAAAATCTATAAAATTAAATTCAAACAAAACCTTCGCACAGTTAGATCAATCAGGATTTTAGTAGTCCAGGTGATTAGAGTAGTGCGCCCCTTATAGTAATGGATGCCATCATTTGATTGGGAAAATGCACCTAGTAGTTTTTATACGCCCGTATAAAAAGCGGGCGTATTATGCTATACCGCTGTTGTCAGTCTGTCCGTCCGTCTGTCCCTTTCACATTGTCTACACAACTCCTCCTAAACCCTTGAGGGGATTTTGATAAAACTTAGTACAAAGAAAGATCACAATGTGGAGATGTGTATATTACAAGGGGAGTGCTGCCCGATGTTTTTTCAAAAAATATTTAGGGCCCTTAGACTTCGGTTTTTCTATGCAAAATACTTTGTCTTCGCAACTCCTAGGAGGGAATTTAATGAAAATTTGTCAAAATTTATAATGAGTTGTGATGGATATCTAAGTCCCTGGGTCCATAAAATATGCGGGCGTATCACGTACCGTCTTGGCTGTGCCCTATTTTTATTTTGGTATTTACATAATTAAACGGTAAACAATCGACAACTAATATCGATATAAAGTTAATTTAAGAATTAACATTTTGAAGGAAGCACCATTGTTGCAAACTTGGACTATAATATTAAACCAGCGTCTAAATTTGCTTGAAGAAAATAAAGTGGATAATAATTATACATTGGCCTTAAATGGACTCTGTATTACTAAATATTTAATTCATTATTTCATTTTTTACCGCCTCCGAATGGATATTAAAATTTTGAAATCCGTAAACCAATTTTAAAAAAATTGTCTTATGGACACAACATTATACCCGCATATATACAATCACTTTTGTTTCAGGTTCAACACAGATGAAAAGAGTTCACACCGAGGCTCTGTTATTTCCATTGATTTTACAGGAGATGGTGAAAATCACAGGTACTGATATTTCATATATATAAACACATGTACATATGAAAAGAGATATTAAAAGTAATCTCATTTTTTGTTTTATTGAATTTGTAGAATACGCCTTGATAATTTTGTGGAAATCTATGGAACTATGTGTGATCGTGAACGATGGGCAGAGGAGGAATTTAGGGTAAATTTTAACTAGCAGAAGATATAAATCATATATGGTACCAATTTTTATGCACCAGGTGCGCATTTCGACAAATTATGTCTCTTCAGTGATGCTCAAACCGAAATGTTGGAAATCCGAAACATATCTTTCACTTTTTTATGCTTTGCCATCATACATCTTTCTATGATTTATTAACAGAATATCCTGCAGTCCTGTAAACAGAGATCGACTGATATTGGCGTAGCCTCACAAAACAAACATAAAAACAGAAATAGAGAAATCTTACCCTGTGAGTATTATTCAATTCTAATATGAACGACTGTGATGAATGACGTTGACATTACATCTCCCAAAATTTCAGTGAATTGGTTTTATCAAGTGTTGTCCAATATGAAAGTACGTAGTAGGCAGAGCCAACGCATAACAGTTGGGTTTCGTATATATTTCGGTATTCTATTTTGTCCTGATACACCCGCGTATTTAGCATGTGTTACAAAATCGGGTTCAAAGTTTGAGAAATCGATGAAAGACATTTAAAAACAGCTGTTAAATGAACATTGTACTATGATCATTTTGCTCATTTTCAAATGACCATCACATATAGCCTTGATTTGTCAATTTGAATTCAACTTTGGTGAAATAAAAATGTTCGTCTTACACATTTCAGATGACTACAACCGCTTGAGAGAATCTGGAACAACCAGTGTCGGGGACTACATCAACGCCAGTGTTATAGAGGTCAGAACAAATCCGTGATTGTTTTCAGGCAAAAGGCATTTAATTTGACATTTCGATATATTGACGACGTTTTAAATACTAATAACAATGATTTTCATATGTCGATTCAATATATCCCAGAAAACTAGAGAACTAGAAATAAAAGATACCACAAAATCTTCCATGTCTGCTTCTTACTTGGATATTTTATTGAACATAGACATTAATGGCAAACTAACAACTCAACTTTATGATAAACAGGACGATTTTCTACATCGTCAACTTCCCATATAGCACTATTCCATCATTACCTGCATATGGTGTGTATGTCTCTCAACTTATTCGATACGCAAGAGCTTGTTCTACGTATGATTATTGAGGCAGATACCTACAAACAAGATGTTTTTGAAGGAGTTTCAACAGTCACGTTAAAAGGCAGCATTTTGCAAATTTTAAGGTCGTTAGAATGATTCAGTTTGCCAGTATGGGTTGCCATTGCGTCAAATGCTGTCTGATGTTTTTCATAGCAATTGTTAAGCCGTTTTTCATACACTAATTTGACTAAAGATTACTCCGTTTTGCTTATTAACACAATGGGCTTATTACGAAGGGTGTGACCAGTCAACAGGAGATGATTACTCCTCCTAAGCATCTGATCACATCTTTGGTGTGTCCAGAGGTCCTTGTTTGTCCAACTCTTGTTCTGTATTAGAGATGGATCACTGTTCGTCATTTTTGCCTTTATAACAAGCTATCCATGAAAGGTGTATTTTGGTTTTTATTTAACAGGGTCTGCATAGCCACTATCCCTACTACATTGTGACACAGTATCCCCTCGTATCTACACAAAATGACTTCTGGAGAATGGTATGGAAGCAAAGGGTCTCGTCTGTCATTGGACTTGCCGCCAGCAGTGAAAAGGTTTGTTTTTAAGCCTAAAGAATTGTAATCGGACTGTCATGATTTTTCTTAGTATCGGGGTAGAATGATTTTATTTTAAAAAATTCAAATCCAGTACCCTAACTCTGTCAATGGAATGAATAACTATGAAATTCCGTTCTTGCACTGGATTCCAATACTTTCTCAAAAGCCCCTACAAACGGAGATTCATTGCTGGATCCGGTAACTGTTCTACCAAACACCTATCTTTGCTTTTCACATAATTATTAATTGCTTTTAAGGAGAAACTTCAGAGGTATTGCACTACAATATATGCTAAAAGTAGTGTAAATTAAAAGGGTCTATGCAATGCAAAAATATTTTATTGTGACTGCAAAGA
>CAJDSM010028593.1:17009-39861 GCA_903981925.1 Ostrea lurida
CCTGACCTTGAACGTTTTTGGGGGGGGGGAGGGGGGGGGAGAGGGGCGGGGGGGGGGGGGGTCCTAATTTTCAAAAACTTTTAACCTCGGCTATAACTTTTGAATAGTAAGTACTAGGCTTTGATATTTCACATGTATGTTCCGTATGACAAGACCTTTCTGTGGGTACAAATTTTTTTTACCTCTTGACTTGAAGTTTGACCTACTTTTCAGAAACTTTAACCTTAGCTATAACTTTTAATGGTAAGTACTAGGGCTTTGATATTTCACATGTATGTTCCTTATGACAAGACCTTTCCGTTGGTCTAAAAATTTTACCTCCTGACTTGAAGTCTGACCTACTTTTCAAAAACTTTAACTTAACCATAATTTTTTAATGGCAAGAGATACAACGGCCAAAACGGAACCCGCTTTTCCCACGTCCCCTTATGGGAAGTTAATCCATTCCGCATTACACCATCGTGGTTTTTATAGCGGGGTCCGGTGGCCATGTTTAAACCGCGGCGGAAATACTACCTGTATTCTGAAAGTTGCTAGCATAATGTTAATATTGTATCTTGGTGTTAACAGACGATCACTACCAAGGAATAAAATCATAATGAAAAATACAAATTTAATCTGTAATATTAATTTTGTGCATTAGCATTTTCACCGTATTTCAGACAGTTATACACAAAAATTGACAATTTAAAACATACTTTGCCCCTGAGAAAGACAGTGTAATATCGGGGTGCAAGTTGCACGGGCTGGAATTTAGCAGTCATATGTAATTACAAATCAATTTTAAATCATGCATCTATTTTATAGAAATTAAAGTGAGAATTAGAAAATAATTAGATTAATATTTCTCAAGTGTCCCATTCGCTTACTCTCATCTAAACGAATCTGGACAATTGGCTAGCGAAGATTATTCTGTATTTCTCCGATTACGATCACCACAAACAGGACAATACAATACTGCTAATATCAATAGTGAAAAATGATTCTGTTATATTTGTCTAAATGTATAAAAGGGACTATATATCCACTAAAAAAGAACATGTAATATTGGGGGAGATAACTCGCATTTATGTACGGTAAACATCTGTCCAAAATCTTGACAGGTATTACGCGATGGGGACAGGTGTCTGATAATCCTCCCGTGATGAGAACGCGGTTTACCTGAAATACCTATCGAATACTGCGATCAACTTTTACTGCGGCGGGAAAAGCGGGTTCCGTTTTGGCCGTACTGTTAGGGCATTCATATTTCACGCGTGTATTCCTTATGACAAACCCTTTTTTCTGTTACCAAAATGTTTGACTTTGCACTTGAATTTTGACCTCATTTCAAAAAACTTTAACATTGGCCATAACTTTTGAATGGTAAGGGATGAACCTTTCATATTTCACATGCACTAATCCTTATGACAAGCCCTTCCACTGGATGTGGAATACGGGACATTCGTGTTTCACAAACACATGCTTGTTTCATGTTAGCAGACAATTTTTGCCTGTATATGTTAACTTCTGCTTTGTACAATAACAATTCTATCATTTTTTTGTTTGTAAAGTCATCTTACTTATTGTATATTCTTACATTTCCAGTCAGCTAATTTCTCAAACAGAGGATGCATTTCCTGACACTGTTGCCGTCATTGTGACGATGTTCATAAAAAGGTGAATTTTTTGTGCTGTTCATGTTGCATAGTACACTGAAGGATTACTTTGTAATCTGTCTGTCACACTTTTTCCTGTCTGTCACACTTTTGTTAATCTGTACTGTCACACTTTTGTGCTGTCATGTTGCATAGTACCACTGAAGGATTACTTTGTAAATCTGTCAGTCATCTACATGACTTGGCCCGAACATGACACCTTGTGCATGCAACTGTCCGTGGAGCACGGAGGATAAACACACTCTGTTTATGGTGTTCCTAGTCATCGTGACTATTGCGCACCAATATTTTGCCACAACCCATTCGCAGTTGGTCTCCTGTGCTACCAAAGGTTCTGTATGTGGTGCTAGCAAATCATTGTTTGGCGCCCGTGTACTACGCACCTTTTTGTCTCACACTGCAACTAAGATCAGTTTTGTTCACTCGGTGTATCTCTATTTTTGCGTTAAGATGTGTTCCCGCTTTCAAAGTCTGTCGGAGCACTTGTTGGTCGCTGTGTTCTACTCTCGACTGGGTCATAAGCAAAGCGAAATTTTCTAGTTTCACTGCACCGATGTTGTGTGGAAACTTTCTCTTGTTCCTGCAAGCGCGATGCGCCCATTGCACCATTCAGGCCCTTGCGGTGCCGCTTCGATGGTGTTTTTGGCGCAGATAGTCGTGCAAAGGACCGGTTTTCCCTCCTGCAGTTTGGTCCGCTCTTCCCGGGAGAACGGTCAATTTCTCCGAAGCTTAAGAGTGGTCTGCACACACAATTTCTTTGGGTTAAACACGAATGGCTGAATCTCTTGGTGTATCTGGTTCCCTGCACAGCCCTGTGATCTTAGTTCCAATAACATGGGGTCATCGCATCCGACTTTGCCGCTCGTCTTCTGTTACCATCGTGGCTTCGAATTGTGGCGACTACTTTTGTTAATTTAGTCGTGGTCTGTCGCACTCAGCCCTTTGTTGATGTCAATACTGTCGTTTTTCCTCTACGCGACGTGTTTCGTTTTCGCCGTATCTGTGTACGTTCGTCCTTATAGCTACTCTGTGCGTGGCACATCTTTTGGCGTTATTCATTCCGCACTGGTGCCTTGTCTCAGCAAGAGCTCTCGTTGTACAGGGGTTATTATGGACCTGGGCGCTTTTTGAAGTCTCGATTCTGTGCGACGGACATCGAATCGCCGTCCTCATTATTTGGGCAATTGCGTGTGTACCTTGAAGTGGAATAGGCTGATTTTTCGGATTGTCGCTAATTTTGAGCAACTCGAGCAGTTTGAAGTTAACCCCTGAATTAAATGCGGAGACGTTTTTTTACTACTGCATGTCTCGCGTGGTGATTTGTGTGGGGTTAACTGTAGCCTAATAATGATGTGACGGTGCCCGATATCTGAGCTGAATTACCGGTCCGAGCACCAGCTCGACACAAGCAGTGAGAGTCCTCTCATTATTGTCATTGACAAGAGCAATCTGGTTCGTTTAGCCAAATAAAGTTGGCAAAGGAACAGATATTATAGTATAGCATCATAGGCAACCAATTGCATTTCTAGAAATGGGGTAATAACCTACCCTCTCCTCCCTCAATTTGCTGACGCCATGTTTACGTTGATAATAAACAGAGTGACTGATGCCGCGGTAGATCTATCTACTGCAGTTTTAAAAATATGGGATTTCGTCGGACGATTTTGTTGTTTATTCAGTTATGATTACGTGTTGATTACTTTAGTTCTATATCCTCCGCCATTTTATATCCAAACGATATCTCGGCGTTAAAAAAATAAATTATTGATTCAAATAAAATAATGTGAATTTAAATTTTTCCGATGGGATTTTTTGAATCTGAACACTTTTTTCACTATTATTTATAGGCTCTTATATTTGGCGGGGGGGGGGGTCCCCCCCCCCCCAAACTTCTAAATGGGACAAGCAAACATAGCCCTTTACAGTATGGGTTCCGTCCTTCGCGTGTAGACCTACTGTCTCGTCTGCTTTTTCTATAGAGAAAGTACCATTATTTTACAGATTTATTTCTATCCTATACCGTAGAGAATAGCATAATTATTCAACGGCATTAACTTTTACATATCATTGACTTTATCATACGCTTGCGCTGTGCCAAGAAGAACGCGCTATATTAAGAATGCGTGAAATAGCAATTTTATATTTATCATTTAATCCTAAATTCACCTACGTTGCAGAGAAATATTTATGATACAAGTGTAATTTTTGGCTGGCACCTCAAAGAATTCAAATAACGCGATGCCACCTAGAGAATTACAATACTACTTATGTGTTCAAGGAACTAGTATATGTTTAATGCACACCATTCAATCGGCAATTTTTTCTCAAAAACAGGCAAGCAACTGTGACATGATCCCGACACCAGAATTGCCATATGGAACACTGCTTATAATTTAGGGAAAAGCACATTATCCACTTTTAATTCAGCGGCCAGTTAGTCAACAATTTTGGTACCCAAGGAAAGGTCTTGTCATAAGGAATATATATGTGAAATATCAAAGCCCTAGTACTTACCAGAAAAGTTATGGCCAAGGTAAAAGTTTCAGACAGAATGACAGACAGGACAAAAACAATATGCCCCCCTATCTTCGATCACGGGGGCATAAAAATTCCAAAGTTTGTTTAAATGCACCACTCATCATTACAAATTACTATATCATACAATGGACAGATAGAAAGCAAGACAAACACACAGATGATCGACTGACTACTACAGGATTTTTGCATCTTGATGTGAGCCATTAACAATTGAATGTTTTTACAATAATGGAATTTTCATTGCTTCAAAATCTAGAGCTTTGTCAAAATATTAAAATAAATCTTACTTGTGCTAAAAGCAACCATACCTGGGACTGAGAGCTGAAGCCACGTCGACGCCCAGCTGGTGGGGGCGTGGCATGGTAGCCACATAGCTTAGATTAACAGCATCAAATATACGGACTACACCATTAGCACAGCCAATAAATATATGATCCTCTCCTGCTGATACACATGTTGCATTGGTGGTCTGGAACAACAATGGATGACAACTCCAGATTAAAAGAAAGGGGAGACCATCACATAAAATCAGAGAGCGTCTTCTGTACAAACAAACATTTCTACGCGCTGTACTTACGCGCACTGCACTTATTTCTGCTAAATCTGTGGACACATAAAATCTTATGGACTAAAATTGTGCAAGCTAATTTCATGGTACCCAAACACAACTTGGCAGAATTTCATACCACGGACCAGAATAAAAATGATCATCTATGAAAATTTGACCCCACGTAATTAAATACGTCTACAGTGTAACACATATTTAAGCTACAGAGATTGACAATCATTTTCTACACCACACAACATGTGCAAAAACCCAAAATTTTAAAAATATTGCAATATCCCCCAAAACTATCATTTTGAAATATTGCTTGCCCAAACAATTCATAAACCAAACCACTGATTGGCTAGAAGTAAAAAACCAATCCACTTCATGTATTAGTATCAGAGTGACAACAGCATACTTGTTTACTCACATGCAAGTCACAGTTGGCAATTTTCTTCATGAAATACAATAATTTGTTACATGTACAACAAGATATCAAATATATGATTGCAATCTTGACGAAAGATTTTCTTCCTTTGAAGAGACACTACAGATAAAAAACAATAGAAATCATATACCAGTGTCAATGCTGAAGTTTTGATCAATTTGAATGCATTAAGGATCCAGTCAGGATAACAAAAGAAAATGACCTCCCTTGGTCTGTGATGTTTGTTCACAGTGACCTTCTCTGAATACAGAGCGAGTTCTCTTGAAATCTTTTTTCAGTTACCCCACCTGGTCTATTCCCAGTGACCTCCCCTTGGTTTGTGTTCTGTTTATAATTAAGTGGAAATACTCGCTAAATGCAACCATAAATGTATTTTAGCGAGTGTATTGCGTTATATGCTCAAAAATTTGATCAACTATATCTACCGACTATTCCAGATTTCTATTGTTACTCAGTTCCGGTTTGAATTATCATCTTCCTAAAATTCTAATCGCAGAAACGTGTGAATGATCGTACAATGACCTCAAACGTTAATTTAACATAGATCTAGTCACATTGGTGACAACGCACGCGTATCATGTATCAATTTGGGTTTTTTTAAAAGAGAAAACGTAATGACAATAGCAATGAGGATATATCTAAGAAAATCACGAATTTGCAGTTGATCGCTAAAGTCATACGCAATGTTCGTTATCTGTATTATTTTATGAACTATTCTTAATATAAAATCATAGTACCCTTAGATATTCTTTGATAGAAAAAAATCAGACCATAATTCCTGTGTTTTGGAAAAGATAACAGTTGATGAAGAATGTAATTTGCTCAATTATTCATACTTGAATTCTGAGTTACCTCTCTTTGAGAATGCAAATGCAATGCACTTGTACGTATACATACTAAAAAACACTGTCAGTTGTCGTATGATTATATTTCATCATCATTAAATAAATAAATAAAATGTCTGAATGGATTGAATGATGTTTGCGTTGTCTGTAACTCTTATTATCATTGGAAGTCTTCAATTTTGGAGATAGAAAAAAAATTGTGAAATGTACATTGCGTATGCCCTGAAATTGATATTTGTGGACCAGATGATATCAATGAATCTCAGCCTAGGTGATTGTTATCTAGCCAGAAACAAACATTCTTTCATATAGACATCGTTTATAGTATTAAACTGTGACATTGTCTTTTTAACCATTGAACTTGAATAAAAAATAGTGAAATAGTAGTGAAGTTCTTTTGCATCATTGAATAATTTCTGAAAACAGCTAGTGAATTTTCAATTATGCTAGTAAAATTTTTTTAGCAATTCAAGTTAATTTTGAACCCTGTCTACAGAAATTTTTTTCCCCAGTGACCTTCCATTGGTTATTTACGCAGTGATCTCCCTTTAGATTTATTCCCAGTGACTGTGTTCTGTTTATTTACAGAGTTATCTCCCTTTAGATTTATTCCCACTGACCTCCCCTTGGTTTGTGTTCTGTTTATTTACAGAGTGACTTCCCTTTAGAGATATCTTCCCTGACCTGTGTTACCTACCCGGAGTTCCACCCACTTGTCCAGCTGCCGTTTGTCATTGAACTGACACAACAACCCAGTCTGTGTTATCGCATACACAGCTTGTCCACAGGCCACATCACAGAAATAGTTGTTTTTGTGGTCGCCAAGGATACCATTCCTTCCTTGTAGAGGAACTGTCTCATTTATCTGCAAAAAAATCATGAAAGAAAAAGTGAGCAAGCTCACATACCCCACGCTCCCACATTGCTTGAAATGTAGTTTTGGGCAGTCAGGTAGAAAATCATAATTGAATATCAGTTATAAATGGATACACATAATTGATTAACTATTGATTATACTAGGATTTGTTTTGTAAAATAAAGGAAGAGATCTTTTCATTAAACATACAATAATTTTATCCTTCTTCCATTCAGTGTTTAATTGGTGAAGAGGTCAAAGGGGCATATATCCCTGAAAAAAAATGAATCGAATTTTTGTATATGCGCATCTACACAGTATGTTCTTCATCACTACAAAGTTTCACGATATCTGTTGAGCGTTTCAGAGGATTTGCGCTGACAAACTGTTTCAAATAGTATATTTAATTGTGCCAAATTTTCTAAGTTCAAAGGGCATATTCCCGGAAAAAAAATTGAATCAGAATTCCTGTATATGCGCATCTACACAGTATTTTCTTCATCACTAACAAAGTTTCACGATATTGATTCAGCGTTCAGAGGAGTTGCGCACAAACTGTTTCAATAGTATATTTAAATGTGCCAAATTCTATGTTCAAAAGGGCATATTCCCCGAAAAAAAAATTGAATCAGAATTTCCTGCATATATGCACATCTACATGTATGTTCTTCATAACTACAAAGTTTACGAAATTCTGTTGAGAGTTTCAGAGGGTTGCCTGACAAATAAAAACAGGACTACGGCTGACTGACTGACGGACGACAGACGGTCAAAAACATTATACCCTCGCAACTCGTCGTGGGTATAAAACATCTATCATAAGAAACAATTCATTCAAACATTCAGATGTACTGTAGATTCCTTATTTTACGCGAGTACTTTATATCATGAGTTGACTCCCACATATCTAATCGCGAGAGGGTAAATTCGTGATTGTTGTATTAATGAAGAGTGCTTACATGTATTTTAGTTCCATAAAAATAAAAGCGAACCATTTTATTTCACGATCGATGCTCCTCGCGAAATTACGCGATAATAAAGTACTCGCGTTTAATTAGGAATTTACAGTATTAGTTACAAGCTACTTTCTTATGTTTTCTTCTTTCAAATTTCTTTTGCAGTAAATCAATTTCACACATTTGCTCATAAGATATTCTTAGAAACCTTTTTTTTTTCGTTATGCAATACAATAACTTATTTACCATGTAACAGCATTCTGAATATAAATATTGAAATTAAGTAGTTAAACTGAGTAGTGGTAGTGGTGGTAAATGATGCAGGGGATATCTAAGTGGTGGTAAATGACATGGGGGATATCTAAGTGGGGGTAAATGGTGCGGGGGAAATCTAAGTGGGGGTAAATGGTGCGGGGGAAATCTAAGTGGGGGTAAATGGTGCGGGGGAAATCTAAGTGGGGGTAAATGGTGCGGGGGAAATCTAAGTGGGGGTAAATGGTGCGGGGGAAATCTAAGTGGGGGTAAATGGTGCGGGGGAAATCTAAGTGGGGGTAAATGGTGCGGGGGAAATCTAAGTGGGGGTAAATGGTGCGGGGGAAATCTAAGTGGGGGTAAATGGTGCGGGGGAAATCTAAGTGGGGGTAAATGGTGCGGGGGAAATCTAAGTGGGGGTAAATGGTGCGGGGGAAATCTAAGTGGGGGTAAATGGTGCGGGGGAAATCTAAGTGGGGGTAAATGGTGCGGGGGAAATCTAAGTGGGGGTAAATGGTGCGGGGGAAATCTAAGTGGGGGTAAATGGTGCGGGGGAAATCTAAGTGGGGGTAAATGGTGCGGGGGAAATCTAAGTGGGGGTAAATGGTGCGGGGGAAATCTAAGTGGGGGTAAATGGTGCGGGGGAAATCTAAGTGGGGGTAAATGGTGCGGGGGAAATCTAAGTGGGGGTAAATGGTGCGGGGGAAATCTAAGTGGGGGTAAATGGTGCGGGGGAAATCTAAGTGGGGGTAAATGGTGCGGGGGAAATCTAAGTGGTGGTAAATGGTGCGGGGGAAATCCTAAGCGGTGGTAAATGGTGTGGGGGAAATCCTAAGTGGTGGTAAATGGTGCGGGGGAAATCCTAAGTGGTGGTAAATGGTGTGGGGGATATCTAAGTGGTGGTAAATGACGCGGGAGATATCTAAGTGGTGGTAAATGACATGGGGGATATCTAAGTGGTGGTAAATGACGCGGGAATATGTAAGTTGGTGGTAAATGTTGCGGGGAAATTTAAGTGGTGGTAAACAAAGTGATGATACACTAAGCATTAATACATTGGAGGTGGTGGTAAATTAAAATATGGTGTTCCAATGTTGACAAATACCTTTGATTTGCTGCTCTCTAGATACCAGAATTTGACATGGCGGTTACCAACAGTGACAAACATGGAACCATCTTTTGAGAATGCAATGGAATTCACCTAAAAATACAAAGTTTTTGAAATGAGGACATGCTTTCAGGACCTATTACTCAAAAGAAATTGCTTTATCACAGAAAACAAAACTAGCAGACTGTACCAAACATCTTGCTGCATAAATTGTGGTCTATTTCCAGGGGTACGTAATATGCTCTGTATTGTAGTAAAACAATTTTAAAAATCAGGAAACATCACTAGAAATGCCTTGGTAATCATTATCTGAGTGGTAGACTGATGTCAGCCTTAGACAGTAGTTCTGATGACTGTTAAGTATGGCGAAACTGCTCAATCACCAAATGATTACTGCTGTACTTCTTAGATACCCTTTTTTTGCTTTTTCTTTTTTTTTTCTTTTTTCTTTTTTGTTCTGTTAGTTTATCACTGAGAAGTGAAAATTATCATTTTACCAGCTCTTCTGAATTTTGAAAAAGTCTCATTACACAAACTGTGGCAGTTTGTGTAATGTGCTGTCATCAAAAATATGAACATTATTATGACTGGTTGAAATTTTCATATGACCTACCTTACTTATTAGATGACTTGATTGGTTGAGATTTTCACATGACCTACCTTACTGATCCAATGACTGATTGGTTGAGATTTTCACATGACCTACCCTACTGATCCAATGATTGATTGGTAGAGATTCATATGACCCATCTTACTGATCCAATGACTAATTGGTAAAGATTCACATGACCTACCTTACTGCTGATTTTATTGGATGCCACTTTAGTTCCAGTTTTCCAGTTCCACACATTGACCATCATATCATGTTGCGACCCAATGGACACCAAGTACTTTAGGGAGGGTGAGAATTTCTATAATACAAAAATGTAAAACGATTATCATTTGTGATTTGACAATCATAACCTTTGGATCTAAAAAACGGAGGTCATTCCAAGTTCATGAGAACTCTTTAAGGGCTGTTTTATTACTAAATATCAAACATTATCAAAGGTATCACCCAAACACCATTTCTTATAATGTTGTCTTGTGACCTTGACTGTGAACCTTTTTAACTTCAAAAAAAGAAGGAATTACCACTCTTCAATCATGAAGACTCCTTATGTGAAGTTTCAATAATGAGTAGAAACAAAAATCAGCAATAATTACTTACAACACAGACAATTCCAAACTTGTGTCCGTGGAATTCTGCCACCTGTGTCTTCTCTGCCACATCCCAAACTCGCACTGCTGGCTGATGGCCACTCTGTGGTAAAAAGAAGGTATGTTAAGCAAAGGAAAGTCTCCTACATGTAAAACACCATCCCAGATCATTGCTATGTTGTGTTCATTGTTACATATACTTACGACATTAAGATATCATTTATTGAGCCTCATTGGAATATATGATATGTAACTCATGTTTGAAGAGACTTGAATCTATTATATAAGAAAGGTTTTAAACCAGTTTTGTAGTAGCAGTTATGATTTATCTAGATATGAATGTAACCTTACAATGGATATTTTCCCTTGTAAAAAATTAGAACTGCACATCTTATCGCCTAACATTTTTAAAAGGCTTTGTAAGAAGCTGGGTTACCTCCCCTGTAATAAGATACAGGTGTACTTACCTCCCCTGTAACAAGCTGTTTGCCATCAGGAGAAAAAGCCAATGATGTGATTGTTTTCTTTGATGTGTTGAATATGTGGGACTGTTTGTTACGGCGAGGATTGAATAAAACCACCACACACCTGAAAACCAGTCAGATCACAAATTATCTAATTTTAAAACTTGAAAAAAATCTTCAGTAAAACTCTGTCCTAATATCGTGGTCTGATCTAAGCCCCAGAGGTCATGTTTTGACCAAACTTGAATCTACAGTATAGACAGATAGACAGACAGATGGATAGATAAAGAAGAAAGTAATCCCTAAGAGCCGCTATGCTTCACAAGCTGCATATAGACAGCACCTTGGGTTACATTTTCTATCAACTTTTATTCTTAACTTTCTGACTTTTCTCACAGTGGAAGGAAATGTGAACCTCCCTTTGACATGGAGAATGAACAGTTTACCCTTTCCCTGTTTGTTGCATTATTTTTGTGTACTTGGCTGGTGTATGTTCTGTGATTAAGATGTCATTATGGGCGACCCTAACGAGGCCAGGACCTAATGAGGCCAATCACTGAATGGCATTCCAGCTGGGAATTCAACCAACCAAAGACAGAAAACAATGATCTGGTCAACAAAGGAGGCACTCAATACAGAGATAAGACACAATATAGGTAACCAGACTCAGGTGTATACAATGGGACATTCTAAATATAACAAAGCCAGAGTAGGTAATTCACCACAGGTACCCAAAGACAGGGCCGAATGAGACACTCAGGCCGGCTTTCCCAGAGTACACCATGGCACGAAAAACGACAACCTGGGATAATTACATCTGTCGTCTAATACAGCCATGACATGGGGCTGCATAGTGCATGATGCCTTGCATTTTATGCTTGAATTTTCTTCCCCAAGACTGTCAAATCGATTGTCAGAAATGTCTGGCCATGTTAACTACAATCACTGTAATGACTTAACATGTCAGTCACATGACTCAGCATGTGTATCCCACACCATGTGGCTAGCACAGATACTAAGCTGTATTTAGGAGATGTAGCCAAGTTACCATCAGATGTCTATAAGTAATTTATTGTTATAACAATTTGATATCACCCATTACTATAGTCACAAGTATTTTTCAATAAAACTATCATCACTAGGATTACACTTTGAAGATTTTCCCCTATGTCATATATTCTGAAGGTAAAGTTACATCCTCCCAAGCCATAAGGCTGGTGCTTTTTGCCCGTTTTTAACACCCCTGGACACCCATGCATCATGGACTCATTGCTCATAGATGGTCAAGTTAGTGCTTGGACCACTAGCACAAAACAATATTTAGTGACCAGTGACCAGACTGGGATTTAAACCAGTGACATTTTGATAATAAACTCCAAAACATGGCATCCACAAAATTCCTACATTTTCAATATTATAAAAAAAAACCAAAAAAAAACCAACAGCTTTGATAGTCCATCAACATCTGTCTTAAAAGCTTACTATTTCATTTGCATATACATCTGATACAAATCCCACGGTTATAAATTTTACGAGCCATCTGTTACATTGGAAGTCTATACTGGAGGAAGTGGGCCCCATTTCCCACAAGACACAAATCCCCAAATCCCCAGACCATACTGTACTGGTCAAAACAAAAGGTCACTAAACATTTTATTTCATTGATCACTCCAAAGATAAAAGCTGTCTTAACTTTTGACAAAATCGTGGGCTTCAATCAGGATTATAAAGCCATCGAAGGTTCAAACCTTGCACAGACGTGATCAACAAGTTCAAATGAAAGCTCAGGTACATAAAAAAGCTATGTACATGATTGCGATGTTGTGTGTGTAATATAGGACAAGGTAACAAAATAAACCTGTTTGACGAGATCTGAGGGAGGCAAAGGAATAGAATTTCACGTAATGCGATAAATCGTCCACCCAGGTAAATCATCGTATCACAGAAGATCAAAAACTCTCTAACTTTCTTAGGTCTGATGACAATGATACAGAGGTCTTCTTACAAAAGGAAACCCAACACCTCTAAACAAATATCTCAGATTTCTCCAAGATCTGCCGTCCAAGAATGTTACAGGTGATCAGGGAAAACAAGCAGACAATATATACCCTCATTTTTCATCCATGAAAGTACATCTTTTTTCCCAGGAGATTGATGCATGAAAAAATCAGCCAGCATTGACAATTAAGTATGCGGATTGCTCGGGAGAGAGTGCATTTGAAGGATCGCTAACAACCAACTGTCAATCAGTCAGGTCAAAAAGATCTGTGATTCATGTAGGGCTGAAACAATTCACCAAAACATCGATACAACACAATATTAATGCCCCTTTCAATCTTCGATTCATTGCTTCGATTTTCGTTTCGATACGTTTTTTAAAATCAGGTTTGAAAAAATACAATGCGCTTTACCAGAACTTATCATTTTAATTATACATGCACACGGACAAGATGATGATGGTCAGACTGTTTAAAACCTCGAATCTGACAAAAACAATAATGAACTTAGTCAGTTTAAACTACAGAGCCAACAGGCATCTTACCATTTGGTGGTTTGGAAACATTTTGCTTCTAAATTTGTTACTGTGAATCTTTCAAATAAAATTTTTTAGCAAGTTATTAATGGTCTTTACTGTAAAATGTATTGTATTGAAAATATTGAATCATGGCACAAGTATTGCAATACTTATTATATCATGAAGGGAGCATTACATTGGCCTAGATTGATGAGAGTGTACATTATAAGAACCCTAACTATATACACACCCTGCTGGGTAGGCGATGGTCCCGCTGGTGAGGTCACAGGTCAAGGTCGCATTGGTGCTGACTGTCAGACCAATCACACGCTCTAAACTCACCTGCAAAAATTAAAATTAAGAATGAATAAAATAAAACCTTACAACCAGGAACATGTATCTGCTTTGTGACAATAACTGTTATAGTGGAACAGTTGCTTTGTCCAAATATGACATACATGTGCTACGTTCCCTCAATATTTAATTAATTTTTCACGATAACCAATATTATTCAAAGAGCTAGTAGATCTGTACAATATATATTAAAAATTCTACAGAAATTGCAACCATGTCTAAAGACCACCACAAAAGAACACTGGAAATTATAAATCAAACATAAAAAAAGCCAAAATAAAGAATATTCAAAATGTTAAACACAATAAAACATCACTTCACAGTTTGAATGGTTAGCATCTCATTGTACCTCTTTCTGGGCCTGCCTCTGAAACAGGAAGCCGAGATTAGACGCCATTTTTGAGCAGCATTAATTACACGGAGCACTCATTACTTTATGCACCTCATCATGTTATGGTGCTCACTTAACACAATCAATATAATAGAATTCCAGAGAGTCATCCGGGAAAAGTGACAACGTCAACCAGACAGACTGTATTCTAACAATATCATCAACACTTGCTACAAACAAACAATTGGATGCATGTGTTCTGTTGATATATATATTTGTTGGCTTATTCTGGTTGTAATTAGTACAACTATTGAATTCCTAAAATATTAGGAACTTTGTTTCAATTTCTATGGTGTTCAAAAACTGTGATATATATTTCCCCTCTCAATAAAATTATATATATATATATATATTGTATTGGGCATAATTGAGATATTATGGTCCAAAGTTAAATTCCATTTGGTGAAATTGATTAATTCTACTTATAGATACTAAATTTAGTACATTTGTTTTCATCATTTTTATAATAAAGTTTGCTTGTAGCAAGTAGACTTAATGATCAATATTGAGTGTTCAGTGGAGCACAGGTGTCACCCTTATACAGCATCATTTATCACAGCGTATTTTTAACATCTGTTTTGAATTTAGAATGAAAGAGAATGCATACCTATTATACAATGGTTTATTTTATGAGTTTCCAGTTTATTCTTCTTGTACTTATTTCCCTTTCCTAACATTCAAATATGGAAATTCTTACCAAATAAGGAGTCAAGTCAATGTTGGGTGACTTTCTGCTGTTACATTTACGTAACTTACAGGTCAATTATATCTATATTATCGCAATAAAATGCCTTTCTTTGGTTTGTTAAACAGAATATGAAGGTCACAACATTACAAGATAAAAACTGCATTCATAACCCATTGACATGCACTAAATGCTTGGAACCTTCATTCTCTATTTAACATTCCAAAGAAAGCATTTTATTATTTTTAATAAAACATGAAAAAAATCAAAACCCTGGCAGGACTCAAACACAAATTATGTGCAGAATAAGATTAACCACCTAATATGAGAAATCATTCCACGTCAGTTACAGCCTACAAATGACCAACATATGAAGTGTAATATGAAATAAGTAATAGTATATTGTTTCTGTGTATATCAATAGGGATGTGAAATGCAGGTTGGTACTAAAACATCTGAAGGTGGGACACTACAGTACTGTAGATTTTATCATATACATATTATTACCCTTCATATCCAAATGAACTAATCAAATGAGTTCTCACTTTCCATAACAGTTGATGTCTTCAAAATAACACAAACACCACTTTTATCAACTTTGTAAGGGGGGACAACACTCAATCCCATTCAATGAAACATTAATCATTAGATTTCTTGTATTCCTGGTTTCCTGAAGGCAGCTGAGGGATCCTCCACATATAGAATTGTGTAAAATAGCTTTTATTTCAACATACAAATTTGGATAATAAAATTTTGTTGACACCAAACTTCAAGATTTGACAAGGTCAACTTCTTAATTTACAAAGAAACAATACAAACCAAGACCTCTGATATACACCAAGTGGGAAGATTTCTCTATCATTTCATACTTTGCCAAACTAAACATCGTTTGTTATGCTGTTTTATTCATAAAGATTTTCAAAGTAAGTAATGTTGGGGAGCAGACAATTTGACACTCCAGTATAAACAGATTCCTAGTAAACACGTTCCAGAAATACCCTATTGCACTCTTATGTCTAGAGTTACTACCGACAGATGTTCGGTTGCAAAGGGGAGAAGTAAAGACAGGATAAACAGAAAGTAAGACTGTCATCACACAGCACACGCTGCTATGATAAGATAGAGGGATTAAGGTCACCCAGTCAAGTTTCAAGGATAACATATCAAGTTCTGTAATGTAGTCTTCCTTAATAATGTTATGTGTAGCAAATTTGAAAACAATCAACACATACTCACTGCCCCCCCCCCCCCAAATGAAATTTGTTAAGTGGTTAACATTTTTTTTTTAAAACTATCGACCCCTATGAACTGATGCAGAAACATTGATTAATGTTGATGAATTGTAATAGAGACCTCAGAACTCCAAAACATTGATTAATGCTGATGATCCACAATAGGGACCTATAGCACTCCAAAAGCGTCTTTCCATTCGGAAATAATTTACCTTATATAACGTTACTCTGGAAATCATGTTGGAATTCTTGATGTTGGAAATCTGATGGCATTGTACAATATGTGACACAATGAAATGTAATTCTCAGACTTTTATTTAATACATGACACTTTTCCATATCAACCTAAATATAAATAAATACGGTATGCACTTTCTATATGTCAACAGGATGTGGCATGCAGTTAGTACACGGTCAAATATATCACAACACTTTTCGGTCATTTATAATTTGACCATGTGAGCAATTACATTTGAAATTTCTAAGAATATCAATTCCAAATATCAAAATTTATTGCAAATATATATATTACATGTTACCATTTGCATTAATTTGTTAATATTTTTACACTAGAATTCCATTACAAGTTGATGAGGGCATTAATATAGCCATTAGAATAAGTTTAGCCAGTCTAACAAGATACTGCTGACAGATACATTTATTCAAGGAAGTAGCATTAGAATGCAAAAATATTTCCATGTATTTGAATTTAAATGAGACACTGCTAATGAGGACACAGAACCGCCAGAAAACAATAGCCAGTGTCCCACATTCCTGTGGTAAAACCCACCAACCAAGGTGAAAATCAGAAATAAGGTCACAGTCCGGAACTAGGCCAGTGTCCAGTCTGATTTACTTCCATTATAAGGGGGGATATTGTGTAAACAAACCAGCTATTGATAGCCACATTCAACATTTGGACTATTTGTGTATTCATTTTATGTAAACATACTTGTCTATTGAAAGTTTCCCTAATTGTCGATCACACAAAAAAGGTCTTAATGATAACACAGAATGGGGAATCAGTACAGGTACTTCACATTCAATGGGCCACAATACCTGGAACAGTAAATAACCCTAGGTGTTTAAACTTCCACCTTGTTCATTTGCAGTTCTGATGAGTAGGGGTCAATAAATCATGTGACAAAAGTACTACCATTGGGTCTGGCATACATGGCAAACTTACTTTATGGAGCGAAGGAGCTGATTTGAGTGCAGCACGCGGCATAATTCCGAATTTCTCGATAATTCCGTCACATTACATCCATCAAGACAAAATATCCCACCTACTAGTTCACAGTCCAAAACAGCTGATTATCATATGGACAGAAAAAAAATGACACTTCCCTCATTACACAGACTGTAAATATATACAGCTGATTATATCGTCCAAAAATAGATTCGTCATTTGAAACGGCAAAACCAACTAGGTGAAAACTTTTCGACAACTGAATCCTCGAATCATTATCTGAACACAACGCATTGTAGCCCCCTTGTACAGTAACTACAAAAACGTCTCGGTAATACACACCTGTAGAAATGTACGCATCTCTCTCGTAAATCTCAGATCAGATGGGACAGTCCATGTTATCGTGTTTATCTTTAGGGCACAAACTATTGTTGTGAATTTCTAAGAACAAGTTTAACCTTGTAATTAATGACTGGCCATCGTTACTGTTCTGTATTGCTGGGTACAAGCCTACAAGGTGGGCAAATGCAGGCTAGTCATCATCAGACATACAGTTATCTCCAGAGGCTCAAATACATAAAAGTCAGGGACTGTCACCAAATTTACTATTCTAATTTAGGGACTGTTACAAAATACTGTGAACTGTCACAAAATTTATTGATCTATTTGCACTAAATCATAGGACACCACACAGGATTCACTTTAAACATCCAAAACGTACACCTAATTAAGGGACAGTCACAGTAAAAATCAGGCAATTATTTCAAAAGCCATAAAGATGTTCCCCTTGTACCTGAGGAATTTAACAATAGCTCATTTTATCTATGTAAACAAATCAGAGGACCATAACACAAGCTTTGAGGGTGTAATTTAAGAAACAACCTGATCAAACGCAGCATGTAAAGGCTAAATGTCACAGGGGTCGCATCAGGTTTATGACACATGTGCGGAAAATGGTTTATGTAAATTATCCCGATTATGACAAATCAATTTACATTCTTATGAGAGGACAAAATTCACTGTAACACAAAAACCAATCAGGTGGGTCTTTTCAGTCAAATTGAATGCTCTTCTGCCTAAGGGTTAAAAAAAAATTTACCACCTGTTTTGTTTTTCTTAATAATACATGTAAATTATGATGAAGTGTTTGAAATCATGTGACATGTTACAATCTGCATGTTGTTTTCCTTTAATATATTTCAAAATTTGAAATATCATCTGGAACATGCTACAAATTTGCCTCAAGATTGCGTCCCACTTCGTTGTAGTTCTATACATAACTAAGCCTTTCGTTAATAACAGTTCTGAAACTTACTGGAGTTCAACCTCCAGCTTTATATAATACCTACACACACATACAAAACTGACAGGCTGATGCTAATCATGTAACGAACCCATCTCTCCAATATACTGACTATCAACTAATGAATGACTCCCAAGCTCCATTTCAATGGTCTATACTTTGGAATTGTAAGATAGGCATTTACTATTTAAACACATTTATCCATTCGTATTAATGTGATAATAGCTAGAGCACATTGCTCGGGATCATGGGACTGGAATTCCTTAGAATCTAGACCCCCGCCTAACAGGGAACACCTACAGAACTATGTCTCTCTATATCCAAATAATCCAATGGTCAGTGGATGCAAATGTAAAAAAAATCTAGAGAAATGGAAGATACATATCATAAGTTGTTTTTGCAATTCAAATTCCAGATTAATTACGTGCTGTACATAGTGATATCAATACTAAATGTATCAATCTTAGAAAAATCTATCATTGAGAACTTTAAGAAATACTTGTATTTATTATTTAAAGAATTTCAATGTGCATATATATAAATATACAAAAAAATCTTGTTCAGCTTTGTGCAGCATGCAAAAATAAGGATGCATTCAAGAGAAATGCTCCATCATATAGTTAGCAATGCTATTAAACAGTTCAAAAGAATAACATTCTTTCAGTCTCCACTGTCCCGAAGTTTCACATGATCATCAATCTCTGACACCGCGGTTAACTCTGGTTTAAATATAGTTATCATCAGTCTGTCTTTGGGTTGGTACTTACTCATGACATGGAGGATGTTCAACTTGTACTCGGGACTACGGAGCATGTAAATACCAACTGTGCTACACAAGTCATCCATTAATCAATATACAAAACAGTGGTTTGGCATTAACAAACAGTAGAGCATGAAAGCTAGCACATGAGTAACACTTTTTCCAGTAATGCATGTTCATTGATCAAACAGCTGGTTGTTCCGCAGTACAAACAGGTAAAACATAAAATGTCGCCTTTAACATGATTATAAATGAAACGCACTCAACTTCAGCCTTATCTTGTCCCTCTATATTTAGTTTATGGCATAATGCAAAGGCCCAGAAAGACAGCAGAGGCCCAGAAAGAATGCTACACAGACATGTCAATTAATATTTGGTCAAAGGACCCGTTTTACCACAAAACTGGTCACCCCTGATCCTCACCGTTTGTTTTATAGTTTAAAACAATATTTACTTAACTTCAGAACACATACTCTACCATAGTAGAATCTACCTGATTTTCTTTAGGACCCCCCACCCCCCCCCCCCCCCCCCACACCCCCACCCCCCCACCCCCCCCCCCACCCCCCTTACACATTGAACACACAAAATCCATACATCACAACTTATTTCTTGAAAGTGACAAGTGTTTGCTTTATTTGCATATTAATGTACGCACAGAGTTAGCCCATTTTCAACACAAGTCCATAACAAAACAGACAATGTGCAAAATGTAAACATTTGTCACTGCCAATACAACAGACCGCGCTTCTTCAAGAGCCTTTTTTCACCTGTCCACTCTCACCTACCCTTTGATTGATGGGCACGGGACGACTCCGCCTTTTCAAAGAGGGGGATCTGATAATCCTCCTAGTGGTATCCATTTGTCAGAGTCGCAAGGGACATGTTAACACCAACATGTCTTTTAACACGAGTTCCACATTTCACACATCTTACTCCATTGCCGTTTGAATCAGAAACCATGCATGCTACGTCAAACAAGCGCTTGTAAGCCGACTTTTCATTGGATGATATTTGCATATTCTCCTAATATGATTTTATTCACTTTTTATTCTAACCATAAATTCAAATTTGTGATTTCATTCTGTAAACGAAAAAAAAGGGGGATCGAATTGTTGGGTAATCGAATTGCTTTTATATTCATGAATAGCAACAATCTATAATTATTACCTCAATACAATATTTTGTGAAATAGGGATCAACCAATTTTATTGGGGATAATTTTACAAACAATAATACTGAATTGTATGCATGCTTTATATAATTCATATCCAGGCTGAACATGTTGAATGAGACAATTTGCTGGATCTTTAAAAATTCTTCAAAATTAATATTAGGCCTACTTTTACAAGTTTTGCATGGAGTATGGATTTCAGTCATAGAAAATGAAAATGGTATATCATGTTGGTCATAACATGAAGGATACAGAAAAACACTGAAAAATTAAAAGTCTAAACACCTCCTTATAATTTGGTAGAGAATACCGAGATGTGAAATAATACGTGTATGTAAATGAAACAACAACATTTAGTAAAACCGACATGCAGTAGGCCTAATATTAGAAAAAAATTATTTTAAAATGCAAAATGTTAACAGTTGCAGTTGACAGTTGTGATGACGATGATACAATATTAACAGTACTGGGGGGATTTATATACCGTCTTCGAGAAGAAGAGTAAAGGCTCCATGCAGACAAAATCAAGGACTAAATTAAATTATCATGTAATCTGTATATATATCAAGGGCGGATCCAGAGGGGGGGGTCCAGGGGGTCCGGACCCCCCCCCCCCTTTCGCCAACAAACAAAAAAACAAAACAAAAAACAAAAAAAACAAAACAAAAAACAAAAAAAGGGAAAGGGGGAAAAAGAGAGAAAGAGAGCGAGAGGGGGGAAGACAACAATTGTATTCAGAATGAACTTGTTCAATTGAAAAAATCTGCCTTTTAAAAAACGGAACGTATACTAGCATATTCAAATAGGTAAACAAAAACATGACTCGAGCCTTGTTTATACATAGCGAAGAATTGTAAGTGCTGTATCTCACTTGAAACTCAATAAATGACGTTCAAATGTTGCTGACCATTAGGAATACCCTAAGTGAGCATTGTAAACATAAAAAATGGAAATCTAAACATTTTCAGCTTAGAAACTTGTCAATGTCCCCTTTCAATACGAATGATTCAATACTAAATTATTTCCTTTTATTCAAAAAAGTATCGAATTTATTCATTTTATAAGATCAAAATATCAAGCACCGATAATTATAAACACACATTTACGGATTTCGCCTCATCGTACTTATTAAAAAATATCCCACAAACTATTGTGAAAAACTCTCTTATTAATTTACCGGACTTCACCCTATATGAAACAACATTACTTGAGCAAGCGTTTCAAAGTTCATTTGCGAAAAAAATTCATATACTTCAAAGAACAGAAAAAAGTTTAATAAAATTTTTGTTGTTGATATCTGTATTAGAAAAATCTATTCAGAGGCTTTTGAATGAAGCAAAATGACATTTTTCCCCATACAAAAATTGATTTCATTATGCCTAGTTATACATGTAGATCTCAAAAAGACTGAAGTCTTAGTTTTTGATTACAATTTTTCAACCTTCAACTTAATGTTGATATTTTTCATGCATTATCGTTTAAAGGACTAGTGCAAAATAATTATATTGGGTAATAACACAATGTCAAACCAAATTCAAATTGTCAGAATTTTGAGAGTACTATATTACTTGTCATCCTTTAGCTCAAATCGGTAGAGCAAGTGTGTTTTTCCTTTAACCAGCCGTACGTTGGTAGTGTCTCAACCTAGACAGACAGACAGACATTCTTTATCCTCTGTAACAGAGATCAATATGTTAAACTGTTGAATCAATTTGCGTACAAAATATAAAGAAAAATAATTAACCCCTAAAAGTAACTTTTTAAAGCTCTAAAACCAAGAGCTTCCGGGGGCTTCGCCCTCTGGGCCCCCACTTCGCTTCACCCCAAGACATCTAGCTTATCAATTGACTCCTTCTTTCAACAAATCGCCCTTTCGACAAATCATGCATGGATCCGCCACTGTGAACCATTTTATATCCTCTTTATAGTAAATTAACATTTTGATTCAAAAAATTATTGATAAAAACTAAGCATTTTCACGTATTAGATACCGTAGCCCCAAGACCCAAAAAAAAAAAGGGGGGGGGGGGAAAGTACCTCTTAAAAAATAAAGGTTCCTAGGCGACCCCTTTCACAAATTCCTGGATCCGCCTATGTATATATATAATGTTCAATGATATAATGAAGTAAAATTGTTGTTCAGTGTTTAATCATACATTAGGCCTATATATTTATTTATCAGATAGGACAAAGTTGTTGTTTGTTTTGTTTTTTCACACCTGACATAGGACAGCAACTTTTTTGTATGACATGGATTTTTATGAAAAGCACCAGTCTACCCACCCACCCCTAATAAATTTTGACCGGTCTCTCAGTCATCATAATCTTGTTGGTTGGTTGGTTGGTATTTGGAAAGTACTGCTTATTTTAGTTATGT